>DF357298.1:286430-312344 GCA_000787875.1 Solanum virginianum | reverse complement strand
TTTATTTCCCCCCCCCCCCCTGAAATGCCAAAATAAGGAGAAACCTGCCGAGAATCTCTTTCTTGAAATAGTAGTAAACTCGTCAAATGCACGAGCCTTGTGAAGTCTGTTGTTAATGGTTTACTATATGTAGGAATTTCTCTTATATGGAATTAGCTCCTTTCCATCTGTTTTTCCTTCTGTGTAGAAAACTTCATCTGCTCTTGTTTCTCCCATTGTTCGTGTTTGTCCAAATCCTCGCCCCTTTTTTTTCCTGTTCTTTGCTCTGGGAATGGGATGGAAGTTCATCCTCACAACAAGAGGTTTACTCTAGTAAGATGAATTCTATTGAATGACTACAAACTACAACAACATATCTAGTATAGTCTCACAAGTGGGGTAGGATGGGGTGTACGCAGACCCAACCCATACCTTTGTACTTTGTGGGGTAGAGAGGTTGTTCCCAATAGATGCTCGGCTCAAGAAAATCATTTCACTAAAATCATATGCGAATCAATCTACTAAATGAGTACCACTGATTTCTCTAATTCAGTATCTAGAACCACAAAGAATTATGTAAAACCATGCATGACTTGTATGTCTTTGCCTCTTAAAACATACTTTCCCTTGTTGACTTCCTCATCTGAGATAGAGAAAGAAGGATCGGAACACAAAAACGTTATACTTCTCGATTACCTAGGATTGGATGCAGAGTTGAGTGTCATTGCTTACTTTTTTCCTGCTATTTGTTTTACGGATCTGAGGAAATTCATCATCTGTGTGTGATTTCTTTTCTTTTTAAAAATAAAAGATTGAAGTATTTCCTCACTGGCCATGTGTGGTGCTGGCTGTATCTTCAGTTTATATATAGTTTATGTTTACTATAATATATGTTCAGTCTTTCAAGACAACTAAAATCTAGTTGAAATGTTATAATTATATGCAAATTGCAAATAGGTAAATAACTTTCTGAATTTCTTTCTTGGTCTCGGTAACTGTCCCTTCCCTTTATATTTGCCATGCTGAGGTGTGTTTCCCGGCTAGTTTGGGAAGAATTAGGTCATCTCTCTTCTAAAAATCTGTCAGTTTTCTCTCTTGAATTATTAGTAGTATGCTCATCAAGTGCACGAACCTAGTAAACGTCTGGTTTGAATGGTTTACAATATGCCACGACTTTTTTCTTATATGCTATTAACTCCTATCGTCTCATTCATAAGAAGACCTCACTGCCTCTTGCTTTTCCCATTGTTCATGTTTTGTCAAAATCCTCACTCCTTTTTCTTCCTGTTCTTTACGCTAAGATTCATTCTATTGAATGACTCCCAGCGCTAAAATGAGTAAAGTCATATGTGAATCAATCTTCTAAACATGTACCATGGATTTTTCTCCTACATTACATTTGCTTGTATCACAGAGAATAATGTAAACCTTTCTGGCTAAGTATTACGCGATCATATGTAACTTTTATTTCTTTGCCTCTTTAACACATATTTTCCTTTGCGGATTTCCTAAGTGCTATTACTTTGTTCCTCTTATTTACTGCTATGTTGCTCCAACTCTTCAAAAGATGGCAACAGCTGCATGTTGTGTGCCAGCATTTTTGGAGAGTTTGAGGAACATAGATTTGTTGTACTGATCTGAGTAAATTCATTGTTAGTAATCTTAGCTGACACAATGCTGGTGGGGACTAGTAGTTTCCTCTTGTATAGTTTTTAAAGTATTCTCTCTATGGCCATGTGATGCTAGCTGTATATCTTCAGTTTACATATAATTTGGATTAGGATTAATTTTAAACTTGTGTTCAACATTGTTTGGTGTTGCCAACTCAAATTTTGTCATACATTAACATCTTGTCACTATCATTCAGTATAATGCCAAAAAGATCTTTATAGAAGAAGATGCGAAGTCTATGCAAGGCATCTTTTGAATCAAACATTAGTCATATTTGTTGGGCTTGATTGAGTAATATATGAATATCATATCTACATCGATTCTATACCAGATATGAATATAGCTAATTACCGATAGTCCTATAATATTTTAAGTCAAAAACTTTCGAATGATCATGTCGACGATCTAATCATAGGCTAATACACACCAAAATTTCTTAATTCTTATTTTGGGACCCCCTAAATGCTAAAAAAATATGGATTCTATACATATCATTCAATAGCTATCAATATCTAGATTTAAAAAATATTCATAGGTTAATACTCACGAACAACTAAAAATATTAAAATCGTATTTTGTCCAGAAAAATGGTCTGGATCTTATAGAAGCTATGAATGTCATGTACTAGATGATTATGGATGGTCCTACAAAATTTGGGTCAAAAAGTTCGGAAAATCGAGAAAAATTCTAAATTTTTATTTCATGTATCCTAAATACTAAAAAAAAGTAGCGTAAATCCTAGAAAAGCTATAAATAATATTCACTAGTAAATTATGGATGGTCATACAAAATTAGGAGTCAAAAAGTATTAGATAGGCATATTCATAAAATATTCAGAGGCTAATACACAAAAGATTTGAAAAAAATCATGAATTCTTGTTTTATGACTCATATACGCTAGAAATATCAATTTCACTCAATGGGTAATTACGGATAGTCCTACAAATTTTAGAGTAAAAAATTTTTAGACAAACATATTTACATAATATTCATCGGTTAATACACTTGAAAAATTGAGAAAAACTTGAATTCTTATTTCGTTACCCCTAAATTCTAAAAAAAAAATGGTGTGTATCATATAGAAGCAAAGCTAAGAATATCACTCACTAGATATTTATGATGATCCAACAAAATTCGGAGTCAAAAAAATTTGTACGATAATATTTACAATGTATTTATAAACTAATACACATAAAAAATTTAGAATCATCTTGAAGTTCAATTTCGTGATCCCTCAATGCTAAAAAAATATTACGAATCCCCTAAAAACACTGAAATACAAAATATTCATAGGCTAATATAAAAAAAATTGAGAAAAAACTTTTATTTTTATTTCGTGAACGCTAAAAAGGTGACGTGAATTTTATAAAAGTTGAGTAGTATTTCCAAGTAATTTGAGATGCTCATATAAGATTAGGAGTCAAATCTGTTTGATTTGTGGAATCATTATAATGAAGAAAATCAAAGAGTTTCAACGGATCTAAATGGATTTGCTTCTCTCGTGGTTTGCAAATCAAGCACACAGATCTATACTAACAATCGCATATTTATTTATTCGAAAAAATATACTTTCTCTGTCCATCTTTATTTGAATATTTGTTCACTTTATGAAATCAAAAAATAATTTTATACGTTTTTAATTTATCCTTATAATTAATTATAATAATTTCTCCATTATATTTTAAGACATAATATTTATTATATTCAAAAGATATTTTGATAAAATTACTTCATTATTTACTACTTCTTAGTTCATGAGCTCAGTCAACATAAGCAAGTAAAATTGAGGATAAACAACCATTTAATAACTCAAACGATCTATTTACCCAATTTTTTTTAGTATATCCTTGTCCCAACTTGTTTTGAGACTTTTTCCTTTTGGCCGTGTCAGGAAATAAGAAAGTAGTAGCTGCTAACTTTTGACATTCTCATTGACATAATTGACACGGTTTCACATATATGATTCTCCGTAACATCTTTTAACTTGACACGATGTTCAAAAAAAAAAATATTTTAAAATTTATGATTTAAAATCATTCTTAAATATTTGTGTGGCTGAAAATCATTTCATCAAGAATAAAAAGAGAATTTTAAAAATAAATTATTTAAAGTTACATTTTTTTTTTAAACGGACCAAAGGTGTATACCGAGAGAGTAATGATTAAGAGAGTGTTATTTCAGACCCGAAAATTCTAGCCTTGTCAGGCCACACAATAGAATAGACTGACCTCAAAAAAGTTAGACAAGACATCATCAAGGGAGTAATAATAGAATATGCATATGGTAGTAGTTAATATCAAGTATTATGCCATAGAGAGACTCAAAGTCGGTACTTAATTCTTCCATCCACTCCAACTCAGTTCCAAAAAATGAAAGCAAAAGAGACTAATAATGCAGCACCAAGTTTAATAGACTCTATTACATTTGGACCTAAACCAGGATAACACTAGAGAACAAAAATTACATTCACCATTTCTTCAACATCAACTGTGGTTCTGGGAGTAACCAAAGCTTAGCGGTTGCTGACAGAAAGCAGGCTGCAATAAACCAAGAAAGAGGGATTGCATTAGTAACTTGAGTAGGGTAGAAACTTATTCACTCAAAGAGTTTACACCAAAACGATGAACGTATGACAAGTGCTTGAATATACACAACTATTACTGTAATCATGACCAATGATTAGTTGATAAATATTTCCACTACATGGTAACTTAAATTGGTTTGGTGTAACCATCCGGTGCGGATAAGTATCGACCATTAGGTGCATGTTGTTAACATATATCACACAAATTGTCAAAAATAATAAACAGAACTTGATAAATAGAACAGAGACCAATAACAATATGAACAGATAGGCTGATTCATGCAGATATGCCCCGTTTTAGGTCTCTCCATTTCTTGGAAGTTGTTATATATACCTAAGAAATGACCCTTTTGGATAACATTTAACTCCGGTCTAATGTTTGCTCATATATTTCTCAACCTTACAGATAAAACATAGACCATCATATAACTTAGCAATAATTCACAAATTTTAGATCGTTGTTTAGTTTTCTCATCTACTTGAGCAGAGGGTTTATCAAAAACAACCTCTTTACCTTCACAAGGTAGGGAGGGGTAAGAGGCTGCAGACACACTACTTCCTCCAAACCCCACTTTTTTTGCATTACAGTGGGTGTGTTGTTGGTCTAGTTTTCTCATAAAATTTTCAGTTTGCTCAAAAAGGGATTTCGGGTGGTCTTAAGATCCATCAGTTGGAAGACAAAAAATAAAAGGGTCATTTACCAAAATAGTTTTCCCCCTTTTCAGACAACTAATTGCAATAACTGCCAACAGTGTGGTTGAGCTCAAAAAGGAGATCTCATAATAATATGCATACCCGATAATCTTTGCCAAGAAAGATGACATGGTTATTTCTCCTAATAGGTATATATCCATTGGAATATAATTAGTCAAAATGCAAAGCCAGGAAAAGAATACAAAATTGCAAGATTTTAAAAACATCTGCCACTGATAAAACACTGGGAGCTAATAGGGCAGATTGACTACAGACCAGAACACATTACTATACGTTAATTCCAGTGCTCCAAATATGAAAGAGTTTCTGGTAACACATATATGGATAACTGGCAAATGATAGATGTCATATAAATGCCACAACATAGAAATCAGACCCTAGAAGAACGCTTCTAGATGTGGCACTCAGTTTGTATTCAGCATCCTAATTATGAAAACATAAAATTGATATTTAGCCTCCAAACCAGATCACATATATGTCCTTAGCTTCCAAACCAGAGTTCTCTTATATGTCAAAACACTAGATTATATAGTTTGATATAAGTGGATCATTTGGTGCTCTATTAAAACATTATTTGGCCATAATTCGATTTATTACCAAAAAAGGCTTCTCGTAGAATCATACAACAAAATAGTTGGTGCTTTATAGTACGACCACGCAGATATATTTGAGTCATAATGATTGCTGATTCAATTCAAGGAGAATAGTATCTAAGGGTCATGAAGCTGATTAGTACCTGAAAGAAAGCATGTCTAACTTGATCATATGAATGTGCATAAATCATGCTCTGGGTTGGCCACTGCATGAATACTCCATCATTGGAGGTCTGGTTGAATCCCATGGCATGGTATGGGCTAAGAACAGGGTTCCTGTAGTTTGGTGAAGCTTGAGCATTAGGTAGATGACTCAACTGAGGAAAAACAGCATCATAATGCACATATGGAGGCTGAAACTTCTGCACATCAAAAGGTGCCATGCTAAAGCACTGACGAGATGGAACACTCTTAACGTATCTGCATCAGTTTGAAAGATAGTAAGGTAATTGAAATGAAAGAATTGTAGAATATACAGATATATAATACAAATGGTTGCAGAAGGCTATTTAACTTACCTAACATAATTCCGGTCATAATCAGGGTCACTCAGCTCTTTCTCCCTGTCCCTAAAGATGGCAACTCGGGAAGAAGTACCACCTTCTCTGATGCTGAGGCTTTTCTCCATATCCAAGAGTAACCTACTAGAACACTCATTCTCATCTATGTTGTTCTTGAGGTCAGAAGCAACATGAACCAATGTGTCTCTTGAGTCGGAGCTAATAGGACTCTTAAAAATACGTGCACGTGCCCTGTCATACTCCTCTTTTCTCTCTTCCACCGTTCTTACTTGACTGCGTTTTTGCACCCAATTCACTATCTTTCGAAGATGTGTTACTCGGCCTTGGTTGTATTACTATTTTTCATCTTCTCATATTTGTCACTGTCAGATTGTTTAGGTGGAATGTCCGATAAACGCACAGCAGGGTATTTGCTTTCAGGCTTTTTTGTCACCAGGATTTTGGCTCCCTGACCATCCACAACATTATCCTGAACCATAGTCTGCAAACCATAGTGTTGAGCAACACGGTGTGCAGCAAGTCGGAGGTAGGAAGTCGGAAAGTGTGGGAACTCAAACTGTTGCACATCGGAATTTTGCAAGAACTTCTGAATGTCCAGTTCCATCCGTAGAACTGGCCAAACAGCAAGGAAAAACCAGACATAAATACTTTTGTCTATAGAGTAATTATTCTACTGAAAAAAGCACACAAATATTAAAGAATGAGCATGTTGGTGTAGTATGATCGAGTATAACACCTGCCAAAAGAAGTCTCCACACTGACAAAGAAAATAGGAATTGATATGAAATAATTTGTACTATCACGAAAGATAAACTAAATAAACATATCTCCAAACCAACAGAACAAATTGACAGTAAATACTTCAGCAGAGCATTAAATCTTCTACTTCTATGCAAATTACTGTTGTAGTGATCCCTCAGACATAATCAGCATGCGTCATACAGCTCTTGCTAGTACTACAACTAAAGCAATATAAAACATTCACATTATCAATTGAGCAGGGAAGAAAATAAAACCCAAACACTAATGCTTATGCAACATACATCTCCTCTCATAATTTCAGTAAAGCCTTCAGCAGAGAATTTTATCTTCCAACTTCTATGGTAAATTCCAGTGCTAGTGCTCGCACAGGAAAATCATGGACATACATAACACAGCTCTCTATAACACTCTAGCAGGGAAGCAACCCAAAAAGCAAATAGAACCCCAAATAATAATTGCTTATACAACACAGATTTCACACATTTTAAGTCAACATAAAGAAGGTAATCATCCATTCTCCCAACAGCATAAATCAACAGGATATTTAGCTTATCTGCAACTAAATTCAACTTTTAACACCCAACCAAATCACTAACACAGATATCAATTACACAGCATACACACTAAGAAGCTCAATTAGTCATCATCAGATTCAGATCTATCTACAGCTAACCAAAATTCCCAACATTCAGAACAAACCCAGGTCAGCAAAAACAAAAATAAATCCAATTCTACACAATTAAACCGAAACCCCAAAACCTAACCCTAACGAATAGGAAACACACCCCCACCCAATTACATGAAATTCAGCACTTACTGGTGAGACGATGACGTGGGTTTTGAAGAGCTTCAACCAAGAAAGGATCCACCATCGACAAATAAGCAGAAGAAGCAGAATCCATTACTCCCTAAAAATGTGTATGGGGATAGGTATATATGTATCCAAAAATTGGAAAACAAAAGGGTTTTTTTCTCTTTTTTTTTCCTTCTTTTTTCTTCAACCCCAAAAGGGAGATGAAGAAGAAGAAGAGACTTTCTTTGGAGAGCTCTCTCTTTCTATGAGAAAAAAGAGAGAGAAAACCCTTTTATTGCCTTCTTATCCCCCGGGAAGAAGAAGAAGAAGAAGAAAAGGGTCTCATGGTATTCAATAAGGATTGGGTTTTGTCTTCCTTTTTTTTCCCGACTTGAAAAAATAAAAATAAAAAGAAAAAGATTTTGTTATAGAATGTGAAAACCCAACTTAGCTAAAATATCTCATTGGGGAAAAAGAAATAGAAAATTAAAAGCTTCCTTTTTCTTTGCAAAATTGCTATAAATAAAATATTTAGAGTAATGGGAGGTTTCGAATTTAATATCGGAGTTTAGAAAGTCACATTGATAGAAATAGGTAGAATTTATCTATAGTGAATTTGTTGGATTAGTCTAGGTGATTGATTTTGATATCTTGATGATTGAATTATTTTGATAAGAAATGAAAAAAATACTATAGCGAATTTTCTATGACGCTATCGGTTGAGCTTATAGATATTTCTTTTAGAGTGCTTTAGATGTTTTTTAATTAAATATTTTAGATTCAATATTTGAAAATGATTTTTTTATTAAAAATATTACTTTCAAAAATAACCTTATCACGGACGAATCTAAATTTTATTTCAAAATTATTATCTTATATTGAAGATGGACTTAGGTATTCCAATTACAATCCTAAACTTTTATAAGCATAACACATTCAATAACTTACAAGCAAACACAAGACTCAAACCTAATTCATTATAAGGACAAATCAGAAGTTTCTAGGACATTGACTCATGTTGTTCTATTGTTTTTTTTTTAAAAATTTAAATTAATGTTCAGGTCTATCCCTTTAATGTATTAGAAATAGTATTTTAGATCAATGATGGAGTTAGGATTTTCTTTAAGGATATTTAAAATTTTAATGATATAGCTCGATCGCTGTCTTAGATGATTGTTAAGAATAAAATAAATTATTTATACTCCATAAATGGAGGACTGTGTTCTTCACCTGTCCAATAGATTTATTAAATGTAAGCTTATTTATGGCATGGAACAATATGCATATAGGTCTAGGATTGATAGAATTAATGTTTTGTGAAGAGTTAATTACTCCAATTAAATTATCCAAAAAGGGGATTGGGGAAGGCAACACATTAATTAAGAGGAGAAAATGGTCATTTTGGGTAATGATTTTGACAAATTTGGAAGAAAAACTTTGAATGTGAAATGATTTTGTATTATAATTTTACCAAATTCAATCATATGGTGTGTGTATATTACTAAATTTGATCATATTATTAAAATTCATATACAAAACTTTGTTTAGTTGAATGTTGATATTTTGCGACTAAATATAATTTAACATAATGCCTTCAAGAAAAGTTGAACGTTCCAAATCAGTTAGAGCATCATATGTACTTGAAGAAAAATAATGTCATAATAAATAAGTTAGAGAAGATGAATATTATTTTCTCTATTTTAATTATATAATTCGAATTTCAAGTATTAAATTTATTTATTTTAACAATGCGTTTGAACATACTGTACGATTTATAAGATTTTTTAAAAAATAATAAAAATCTTTTAATTTTTAACTTTATGTTATAAGTCGAAGAATATCAACTAATGATGCTAGAATAAGTTGTAATAGTTATTTTATTCATAAATTTCCTGTCTACTTTGCCCTCCCAATACTCTTCCTTTTACTTTTGACTTGTCTTCATTAACACATTTTTCTCTCATTTAAGGGATTGTTTATGTATTTGGCTTATTTAATTGATTTTACATACATTTGCTTAATCTAAAAGGAAGAGCACACCTCTAGTAAACACAAAATTTCATAATTTGCATGAGGAAATAAATTTTTTATCTATTTATAATTTGAATTACAATTTTTTTTCACTTTTTATGCAAAAAAGAGGGATGCGTGCCTAGCATTCTCCTGAGTTTGTATATTTTCTATTCTAATTGTGTATAATTTTGGCCAAAATTAGTTATACATTTGGGTTGAGATTTAAAAGATATGAAAACTTGACTTCACAAGGAACGTGGAAAATGGGTTTAAGAAGTACCATATAATTGTGGTACCACTTTTGTCTATTCAAATTAATTAATTTGCACCACATAAAAGAAATTATACCCATGAGCTAAAAAAAAGAATAATACAGTATTGATATAACAATAACATATCCAGCGAAATCTCATAAGTGAGGTTTGAAGAGGATAAAATGTACGCATAATAATATAGTATTGATAAAAAATTTTAAAAAAAGGAAAATGTTATATTACATACTTTTGTGCCTTTCTTCAAGTTTCTTCATATTATATTATATAGTATGTTAAAATTAGGTCTTGAACAATGCAAAGGTGTTCTATCGAACAATATGAGTTCAGAATTCAAATGGGGGCTTCTTCAAATGAGAGTTTTTTCACTCATTTCGAAAAAACATTGATGAAAACTCAAAGAATTCCTAACAAACTCTACGGTTCAGTTTTGAAGAGTCTGAAAATATTTTTTGAACAATGAAAAAAAGGAGATTTGAAGGAATATGAAAGGAGCTTTAAAGAATATGAAAGGAGTTAGAAAGAATATAAAAGGAGCTTTGAAAAAATTAAATCAGCCTACTTAGGGAAAAACATTAGTGACTTTCTTTTCCAAGTCAGTAATAATAATAACGATGTATAGAAAGAGTAAAAAATTGAGTCCCTTTATTACTAATACACATTTTCCATAAAAAAAATCATCAACGTGTCATATAAAAAATATAAAATACCATAATAAAAAGTTGAGCCCCATTATTACTATTACACATTTCCATAAAAAAAAATATCAACGTGTCATATGAAAAATAAAAAAAATCATAATATAATAACAAACGTCTTAATAATAAAAATGACATCCATGTCAAATAAATCCATAATGTAAATATTTTTAAAAATTGATATAGACTGTAATATTTTTGCATATATTGTACATTATTGTAATTTTTCCTTTATAAAATTACACGATGTGTGTATATATGTTGGTATTATTAGTATAGTATATGATTTAGAATTAAAAAATTATAAATTATAATAATTAACAAATTAAAATAAAAAAAATGTATTGGATTCAGAAAAACAATGGACTTTGGTTTTCTGTTTTGGAAAGTTGAAAAAAGGAAAACTTTTCTGTTCTGTAATACATCATATAATCCAAAATTATATTATTATTTTTCCTTTTTAATATTTAATGAAAATAAATTCAAAGCGTGTAATCCATTCTTCAATCTTTCTCTTCTCTATAAATAAATAAAAAATAAAAGTAAATCTCAGCTTCCTGTCTATTCATACCCTTTCTCTCTCTCTAAATCTCTGATCAATTGCCGGAAAATTCTAGATATGGCCGATCAACTGACGCCGGCGGAGGAGAACCTCGCCGGCGAATTCGACGGTCTTGCAGTCCCACCGTTTGACCACACTTTCTTTGCACAGCATATCACTGCATCAGATGATGGAATCGTTGATGATTTCCCGATGGAGTTCCAGAACGTTAATATCACCATGGATGACCTCGATTTTGAGGTATCATTCGATGATTTCTTCCCGAACCCGACGGATGGGGATGCGTTTCAAAATCCTAACTATTTGGCTGGTTGTGTCGGGTCGGAGCAGGGTTTGGAATCGGGTCAGATGGACCCGAATTGCTATGGTCAACCTGCGAGTCAACTGATTGGGAGTTTCTGCGATGCTTCTGGAGCATTCAAGTCGTCCTCGGGTGATCGCCTCAGGGAAGCTCCGGATACGATTTCGGTCCAGCTCGACCCTAATTGTTTTAGTCATCCTGGGAGTCAATTGGTTGGGAATTCTGACAATTCTTCTATAGATGTCAAGTCGACGTCGAAGGAAATGATCAATTTTGCTGGTAATCAGGCAGCGGGAGGTGCGATGGTTATGGACACGTCATCGCCGGAGATTCGTCAGAGTTTAAGCTGCTCGAGAGTTTCGAATGAAGTGTCTCCGTCGTTGCACCAGGTTTCTACCGATGTCTCTGGGTACTTGAACGTGCCATCTCCGGAGTCCAATGGATCCAACCAGGATGTCTCTCGGGAATCTATGAATGACAAGAAAGGTTTGAGCGATGCAAAGGTTTTGAATTGTTATTCACCGGAGTCCCAGAGTTCTGGCAATTGTGGAGGGCTGAATTATCTGTCAGATTCAAACAAATCGGTACATTCTTCTCCAAATATAGGAAGTAATTCAGTAAAAAGTGGTGTTGTAGAACAGAAATTTAAATTAGAGGATGTCAATGCTAATATAAGTAACTGTAGTAGCTCTTTGTTGAAAAGGAAAAAGGGTAGTGAAGATTCGAATAATGCTAGTAAACATAAAAAATCTAGTATATTTTCCTTGAGTGACAATGTTGATAAAGATGAGGACGAAAAGAAGATGGCTAGATTAATTAGGAATAGGGAAAGTGCTCATTTGTCAAGGCAAAGGAAAAAGCACTATGTTGAGGAATTAGAGGATAAAGTTAGAATAATGCATTCAACAATTCAAGATTTGAATTCTAAGATATCCTATGTAATGGCGGAAAATGTAACTCTAAGGACACAGCTTGGGGGTACTGGTGTACCTCCTCAAGTGCCACCACCGGCTGGGATGTATCCCCACCCTCATATGATGTATCCATGGATGTCATATGCACCACCTTATATGATGAAGCCACAAGGTTCACAAGTGCCATTGGTTCCCATTCCAAAGTTGAAACCACAGGCAGCAGCGCCTGCACCAAAAGGTAGCAAGAAGGTGGAGAAAAAGAAGAGCGAGGTGAAAACTAAGAAGGTTGCTAGTATTAGCTTCCTTGGCGTGTTGTTCTTTGTGTTGCTCTTTGGTGGGTTGGTTCCTTTATTGAATGTGAGATATGGAGGTATTAGGGAACCATTCATGGGTGGAGATTCTTTTGGGAGTAGATATTATGAAAAACATCATGGAAGAGTTTTGGTTGTTGATGGGCCTGCGAATGGGACTGGTTATTCTGGGAAATACGGTGGAAAAGATTATAACTCACATTGTGGCCGGGGTGGTCATGGTGAAAATAATCAGCAAAACACCAATAAGGCTGCAGATGAGTTTGTTCACATGGGCAATGGTAGTAATCCTCTAGCAGCCTCTTTGTATGTCCCGAGGAATGATAAACTTGTTAAGATTGATGGGAACTTGATAATTCAGTCTGTATTAGCAAGTGAGAAAGCCATGGCATCTCATAGTGGTGCTGATAAGAACAATAGAGAGACAGGCCTCGCAGTTCCTGGAGATTTAGCCCCTGCTATCCCTGGAAGCCATCCTCGCCTTTATCGCAGTTCTGCAGTGGGACAAAGGGCTCTTGGGACTGGAGAGCAGGAGAATGCAAAGTCAACTATGCAGCAGTGGTTCCTTGAAGGTGTTGCTGGTAAGTACTGTAACAATCTAGACTCGCTCTATTAATTCTTATCTTTGTGATATGAGTGAGCAGTTAAAAGACTTCCCTATCATATAACTCATGTTTTGCTTTTCTTTTCCTTGTCTAGTTTTAGATCTGTTAATTCTTGAGAGAAACGTATTCCTCTGGCTTTTACACCCTAAACAAATTTCCGCGAGAGCAAATCTGTTTCTGAGTTGCTTCTCTTTCACATGTTTGCTTTAAGAACTAAGCATTTTGAGTTGCTAGGAATAACTTTTTTCTTGTTCAGTCCCTTAATTTTGTATCTGCCCTCACTGTATCCTCTTCATACATAGTACATGTGCTACAAATTTATGGTTTTGGAGAAGCCTTCTGCTTTCCAGTCTTTTAATTTGTTTTCATTTGGGCAGGACCTTTAATGAGTTCAGGCATGTGTACAGAAGTGTTCCAGTTTGATGTGTCATCTTCTGCTCCAGGGGCCATAGTTTCTGCTACCAATGCTAGAAATATGTCTATGCAAGAAAGGCAGAACGCCACACGCGTCCACAAAAATAGAAGGATCCTCAATGGTCATCCTGTTTCCCTTTCTAGAACCCCTCACAACTTCTCTGAAGAACAAAATGGAACAACTGGAAAGCAAGAGAACTTGAGCGGGAACAAGTCACTTTCTTCCATGGTAGTATCTGTTCTGGTCGATCCAAGAGAGGTAGGTGATGCTGATGGTGAAGGCATCATGGGTCCGAAGTCCCTCTCTCGGATCTTTGTTGTTGTGCTAATGGATAGCGTCAAGTATGTCACCTATTCTTGCATGCTTCCTTTTAAAGGATCTGTTCCTCTGGTGACTACCTGAAGATGGAGTGTTCATGTAGCAGAAGCATCATTGATAAACAATTTTGTAGATAGCATAACATCTACTAATGACCCTCACTGTTCTCATAGCTTCAATATGTAATAGTATTACTTTAAACAGCTATCGTTAACTTATGGAGGGTGATGGTCGTCGTCTTTATGTGTGGTATGTTTCTGCAATAATACATTATTGCTCCTTGTTATCGACATAGAAAACGAACGGCTATATCTATTGTGTTTGTGCTCTCTATGTTTACTCAAAAATGATACATTAGCAAATAACCAGAAAACGTTTGTTGAAGTAGTCAACTTTCGGACTTTCTTGCAATGGGCTAGCACCTAACGTTTTCCTTTTCTTTTTTAAATTGGTTTTGCATCTGGTCAACATATCAATATAAAATTGTTCTGAAACTTGTTGAGGTGCATCTTCATTATTAAACGTGTTAGGTCATTGGAACAGGAGAGGCAATATAAAAAGTAACCAAAACTTTGCTGGGTTTCAAAGAAAGCAAGAGATATATACAATATCAAACTAACAACCATTTGCTGGGTTTCAAAGAAAGCAAGAGATATATACAATATCAAACTAACAACCATATCTTCTTAATAGAGTGTACATTACACCATAATTACAATATCTAAACTCGTGACAATTATTCACAGCGTTTTGCCATTCACTTTCATCACATCGACTCGTGAAATAATTATTAACTTTATGAATCATCAGTTGGTGGTAGTGGCTTAGATATGATGCCCCTGCCTACTTCACTGCAACTACCATAATCATAGGTGTGCCCACCGGAATCAATCTTTAGTTGAATCGCGATATAATACGAACACTGAAACTCAAAACCCGAAATTAACAATTGTTCATACATCTTTCTTTCACCTTCACAGACAAACCTCCTTTCATTCTTAGAGTCAAAGATAGCATATATTCAGGACACTTGCCATTCTCCAACTGAACATCAAATTCAAACATTTCTATCACAGTAGCTGCAATTGACTTCATCTGAACATAAGCCATGTCTTTTCCAAGACACACTCTTGGTCCACCATGAAACACAGGAAATTTAAATGGACTTTCTTGCTTACAAACCCCATTTTTATCAAACCATCTTTCTGGTTTATACTCACAACAATCTTTTCCCCAAATATTCTCCATTCTTCCCATGCTATAAGTTTGATAACTTAAAAACCAATCTTTCCCAATAAAAGTCCCATCCGGTAACACGTCATCTTTCATACAAGTCCTTGTATCAATTGGTACTGGTGGATATAACCTCATGGATTCTGAAATAGCTGCATGGAGATACTGCATTTCTCTTAACTCGTCGAAATTGTAAGCTCCACCAATCTTTTTACCATTTCTTCCACGAATTTGAACTAGTTCTTCTAATATCTTTTGCTCTATATCTTTCCTTGAAGACAATATCCAAAAGAACCAAGTTAGAGCTGCTGATGTCGTGTCTCGACCAGCTAGGATGAAACTAATGACAATGTCCCTCAAGAATTTAGCTGAAAATTGATTACCATCCCCCATGAATCTTGATAACAAGTCTTCATTTTTCTTCTCAGCCTGCTCTTCCATTCTTGAATTTATTATATTATCCGCAAATTCGTGCACAATCTTGATTGATTTTTGTAGCTTTTTCTCTGAACCAATGTTCAATATTTTCTTGATTTTGTAAAGGAAGGGAATTGCATACATGAACCTACCTGAACTTAGAGCTGTTGCAATTTCAAAAGCTTGCATGAATTCACTTTCAGCTCCTCCTAAGCAATTTGGATCCACATTGAATGCAAGCTTGATGATATTATCAAATGCAAATCTTTCTAAGATGTCTTGAATGTCAATAATTCTATCCCTTTTAGCTGCTTCTTCAAGAATCGGAATCAATCGTGTATGAATCTCCACCTGTTATAACACAATTAAGTAAATGAAGTGACACTTCTAGTTAGTATCAAAACACCAATACCATCACCTACAAAAAAGGGGCTAACTTAGTATACTAAAGCTACTGCTATACGCAAGGTCTAAGGAAGGACCCGACCACAAGGGTCTATTGTACGCAACCTTACCAATACCATCACCTATAATTTAAAAAATGGAGTAATGGGGGACTTTTTAAGTATCTAACTAGTCTGGATTTGTACCAATTCAAGTTAGTATCAAAACAACAATATCATCACCTATAAAAGAAAAGGGCAAGCTCGGTGCACTAAAACTCCCGTCATGCGTAAAGTCCCGAGAGGGCTTGACCATAAGGGTCTATTGTAAGAAATAGGAGTAATGGGAGACTTCTTTCTTTTTTCCACGTGGTATCCGATAACAATTTTAATTATCTAACTAGTCTGGTTTGTACCAAAAAATTCAGTTCCCCACTTATGACGACTTCATTCCAGGACTCAAACCCGCAACTTCTGATATAAAAATGGAGGCATACTTGATACTCCGTCACAATCTTTGGTGGTAAACATAATCTCTAGTTATAGTTAAATAGGTATTGAAAGGGAAGAGCGGTCTAAAGTTACTTTTTATCCTTTTATAAATCCTTATGTTAAACAATGCATTATTTATATTCTTCTAATTAGCAAATTTGAGTAGGTTGAGCTGAATTTGAGCTGGTGAAATTATATTACCTGTGCAGTTTCCATAACAAAGTTTCTCAGAGATCTGGTGCTAAATTCATAGCTAGCAGATTTCCGTTGAATCCTCCAAATTTCACCATCAACGTTAAAAATTCCATCGCCGAGAAAATCTTCAAGCCGAGTATAGAAACGAATTCCTTTGGGGAAATTTTCAAAATTAGTTTTGAGCATGTGTTCAACGTTGAGTGGATTGGCCGTTATGACGCCGTGAACATTTCCAGGGCGGTAGAAGACGGCGGTGTTGGTAGCGCAATTAGAGAGTACACCGGTGGTCCATTCCAGAAAACGGTGACGGTTAAGGAGGAACTCCGGCAATGCTCCGACGAGAGGGTAGATTTTGAAACCGGATTTTTTGGGATTTTTATTGAAAAAGTAGAAGAGAAAAACAGAGATGAGGGCAATGAAGATAAGTGTTGGAAGAGAGAAGAGTTCCATGGTTGGGAATTCTGGGAAGAAGACGCAAATGATGAGATATACTAAAAATGCTGTCCAATATGCCAGTGATAACGTTGTTTGTTAGCTAGTGATGGCTCTATCACTACGGCGTGTCAATTTGAATG
Source organism: Solanum virginianum (assembly GCA_000787875.1). Taxonomy (NCBI): domain Eukaryota; kingdom Viridiplantae; phylum Streptophyta; class Magnoliopsida; order Solanales; family Solanaceae; genus Solanum; species Solanum virginianum. The sequence goes on along the minus strand of DF357298.1, from coordinate 295,023 downwards.
CCATCAAACCTTTTGAACTTTATATACGAGAATTCTAGACAAAAGGTGATGAGATTAATACTTATGAATATTGTTGTCCATGTGTTCTTCCCGTCTTAGTGTATTCATAAGAAATATTGATTTGTAAAAAAAAATTATTTACTATTTCATTATAATATATAAACCCGTGAATTATTTTAGAATGTTTTGTTATTATTGTGAATCTTTTACTTTCGTTACAGTAATACGAATTGTTAATGAATAGTAGTTTGTTGTTTTCATTCGAGTAATGCTAGGAAGTCATGTCTTAATTTCTGAGGATAATTATCTTATTAATATTGTATTTGAATTTTTTATAGTTATTCCATGAAATATAAGCAAAAAGATGTTTTAATTTTTGCAACATCTCATAACCAAATTCATAGGAGAGTAATGTAACACTTTATTTTTTTAATAAGTTAGATATTACACCACAATAGACGGTTATGAGTTATTTAGGATATTTTGTCGTTATTATGAGTCCTTTATTTTCATTACAATTATACGAATTTTCTAACAAAATAACAATTAGCTTTTTCAGACTTTCGTTATTGCAAGTTCATGTGGTGGTAGTGGACTTAGATATGACAGTTGTGTCTACTTTCACCACAATCATCATATCGTAAGTGTGCCAATAAAGTGGAAATATATTTGTCTAAGATTAATTAAATGAATATTCTTCGTCAATTTTTTTTTAAAATATAAATTTGAGCGGGTTAAACTAAATTTGAGCGGATAAAATTATATTACCTGTGCAGTTTCCATAACAAAGTTTCTCAGAGATCTGGTGCTAAATTCATAGCTAGCAGATTTCCGTTGCATTCTCCAACTTTCACCATCAACATTGAAAATGCCATCGCCGAATAGATCTTCAAACCGAGTATAGAATCGACTTCCTTTCGGGAAATTTTCAAAATTAGTTTTCAGCATGTGTTCCACGTTGAGTGGATTCGCCGTCATGACGCCGTGAACATTTACCGGGCGGTGGAAGACCGCGGTGTTGGTACGGCAATTGGACAGCACATCGGTGGTCCATTCCAGAAAACGACCACGGTTAAGGAGGAAATCCGGCAATGCTCCGACCAGTGGGTAGATTTTGAAACCAGATTTTTTGGGATTTTTATTGAAAAAGTAGAAGGAAAAAACAGAGATGAAGGCAGTGAAGACGAGTGTTGGAAGGGAGAAAAATTCCATGCTCCAAAATGATTAGATAGACATATCTGTATTCATGGACAAAAACATATTACTTTCTTCTAAGTAGAATTTTTTAAAGAAAACTTATACTATTTTTTTAAGACTTTGTTAGAGTTATTGCGCATTTTTATTCTAAACCCGTATTAGTATGATATTGTCCGTCGGGTCAAGTCTTTATGGATTTGCTTTTGGGTACCTCCCAAAAGACCTTATATTAATGGATTGAATTGAACCTATTTAAGTAGGTTTTACTTTCTTTCTTCCACCAATGTGAGAGGAGTTTGCTATCCAACATTAATTTATCTTCTGTTCGTATAATTGCGATTTAACTTTATATAAATGATTTTGCTGATAGTATATCAATTGAGGTAGAATTGCATCATTCACTAGATTTGACTATGGCGATGAATTTATTTCGAATTTATGAATGCAGGGAACAAATTTAAATTTAATTGATCCTAATAAGAGTACAAAATAAGTCTAGCAAATAATATTAGGTACAATGTTAAATTGACATGGCAATAGAGATGTGCCACCAAATAATGAACCAAGTATATAATATTTTATAATATAACTCCTTTTTTAATTAGCCAAGAAAAATTTGTGATGTGTCCTCATAATGAACCAAGTATTTTATTTCTCCTTAATTCTCTGCCCAAAAAGAAATCTGTGATGTGTTATCATAAACAGATCCACCAATATTCAAACGTGGTGGAGTCATAATTTTTATTAAGATAATTTTTTCACTAATTCCTTTGTTACGTCACTTATTTTTGTAAAAATTCTTCATCAGATACAGATTTTATTTATGTGGTCTTTAAGTAAACATTCCAAAGAAATGGGATGTCAAGAGAACGTGAAATTAAACAAATATTTGCAACAGAATGTGTCAAAAAACTTTTCTTTTTAAATTTTTACGAGAAAAAAATTGTATCAAATCATCTATGTAGGTTAATTCAAATTCATCTTAATAAATAATTATGGAAGCTTATAGGGCTTTATTCATTTATTTATGTATTTAATATAATGTCCAACGACGATTAGAAGATCGAAAGGTAGAAATTAAATTACAAATGAAACATATAAGTAATTGGGAGAATAAATATATAAGTTGCCCTCTTTTACACTCCTTTAACAAAAGTTCTATAGAAATTTCTGGAAAGGACATTTACATTTACTATTAATTTTAATTTCTACATTTACTATTTGTTAACTTTATCCTAAGTGTAAGCGAGTTTGAATTGGTGCAATCTATGGTATCTTATAATAAGGAAGGCTAAAGATTGATTTCTCCTGTCAAGGTTTTCTCAGTCGAGCTTATCACACTAGACTTATCTAGTACAATTTATATTTTCTATGTGATTCGAAAATTATCTTGTAATGAAATTTTAAATCATAGATTTACCAAATATGTTTAATCTATATGAAGAGCATTAATTTGGATTGAAAGTGAATGAGCAAAGATAGTTGTAGTAGTAAAATGTAACACAACTATGACTGATGGTACACCCTTATAAAATTAAAAATGTCACATCCAAATTATATTTTAATTAATACTAATATACTATCATCATGCACTAATTACCAATATCATTATTCCTTAACTTAAACATTAATTGATTTTGGAAGATTTTAAGAATCAGAACTGCATTCCATTATTTAATTATGTGAATCATCATCTTCCATTAGCATGTATATAAGGTAGCTAATGATGACATATTCTTGTCCATTTCCTTTCTTCTTTTTAAAAAATAAAAAAACAAATTTTTTTGGAATGTTTGAGAATCAAATCGAATAAGAATATGTAAAGTATTGTGAAAATCAAATTTACACATCTAATCGATTAGTAAATTCTCTTAATTTATTTCATTATTATCGAAAGCTATTTTTACTGATATCGTTGAATATATATGCATAATTTATACAAACATTATCATTATCAAATGCCTTTTTGTTATATAATTTTTTTTTTATAGAGAATTATTAATTAAATAAATAAATAACACACGAGATCAATTTTGATGATAACATAATGTTATACTATTTTGGTGGGAAAAATTTATAATTGTGTGACTATTCGTGAAATTTAGAATCTCACTCTTTGTCTAGAAGTGCTATCGTTTTCATCCTATGTCACCAAAACAATTATTGGTTCATTAAGCACCACAAGTTAATGAACACATTATTATTTGTGGGATATAATTCCATTTTATCAACAAGTATAAAAATAGGTTAATTCAAATATATTACAAATAGGAAATTCAGAAACAAACACCATGACTGTGTGATTAATTGGTTGTATTATTGGATGATTAATCACAATACAAGGAAAAAAAACTAGCTATGAACTAATCTCTCACTAATAGCTTGTAACTAACAAATTTTTTACTAATTCGTAACTAACTCATCGCTAAATAAAATTATCAGGAAATTTTTGATGTTTAGCTATAAAATTCATTCGCAGGGTATTCCTATATTTTTAGTAGCGTAACTAACTCATCGCTAAATAAAAATAGTTTTCTTTTACTTTTTCATTTTTAAAGTTTAAAATAAAATTAATTATTTTCTTCCTGGTTTCAAATCCTTAATAGTAATTGTTCTTGAAGATTAGTGGCTGAGCCACATAGATATTAGGGATTCATCCAAACTTCTTTTGATGAAAAATTATACTATTTATATATGATAAAAATAATTATATATATATGTCGAACCCCTTCGATTAGTTCGTATGTCTACTTCTTAAAATTTTGAAATCCTTTACAAAAAATCTTTGCTCTGTTGAAGACTATAAACATTTTAATAGAATAAATATTTTTGAAGAAAGATTATATTATATCTTCTAATTAATATCTTTCTTTAATAATATGTAAAAGAGAGACACTTAATGACATGAGTCTAACGAGTACCATTGAAAATTCAAAAACAAAGCACCATTAATGTGTGATTAGGTAGTGGCACACTAACTAAAGTATTTTTTCTACTTTAGTTTGCATCAGCAAATTCCATCATATTAAAAATCAAAAACTGTTTACTTATTTAAGGTAACCATACTATTAAAATTCCGATGTATGCCACCGCAGTTCCGACCGATCACCGGCGTCTTCGATATGCCGCATAATTTTAGTGACGATAGCACTGGTGGACCCCACCATTAGATCCCATTTGATTATTGTTGCATCAGCATAGCACTAAAATATTTATCTTTAAAATTAATTTTGGAATCACTTTATACCACTTGGAGGATATATATAGAGTAAAAACAAGAATTCTTTAGCAAAATTCCCCTAGTGGGACTCTCTATATACGATTAGTCTGTTTCATCGAATATACCTCAAAAAAGAATTTTCATTTTTCTTTCTCACTCGATATTTGATATTTAAATTAAAATTCGACTATTTTAAATTCATGTTGCATAAGATTCCATTTGAAGAAAAGTACTTTAGCTATCAAGAATTTTTTCATACTCGAAACTCGAATATAAAACCTTTAATTAAGGAAGGAGCAACCACAATGACTATATGTCCTATGATGCGCATAATGTAGTCAACTTTCTAGATTTGAGGGTTTATAAGAAATATATTTGTATTTCACATAAAGGAGGGATAAGGATCCTGCTTACATTTGTCCACCTTCTCTAAACTTCATTTATGGGATAAGTATATATAGTCGACTATAACTTGTTGTAAGTATATATAGTCGACTATAACAAATTATTTATCTTCTATATTTCATTTTACTAGTCTATTTTAAAAAGAATACTATATTAATTTTTTTTATATTTGATGATACTTTAATTTTAAATTTTTATTTTATTCTTAATGACAACCTGTGTATTTTAAGATAACTATTTTTATTGCCAGATCACAAGTTTAAGAAAAACTTCATTTCTTCTTTTAATTTAACTAAACTTCATTTCTTCTTTTAATTTAACTCCACTATATAAGAATCAAACTTCACCAAATTCTTATTTACTTTGTATATATATATATATAATGTAATTTTTCGATTAAAAAAGTTCAATACCCTTAGCTTCACCGATCGTAGATACACACTAAAAACCTGCTCACACCAAATATTTATAAATAAAAAAAATGCATGACACGTAAGAGGGAGAGAGAGCGCAAGTTTATTTATGTTAATGTACTACATGGATATTGGATATCAGAAGTTGTTGCCTATAAATACATTGATCCCTCACTTCATTTTACTTAGGAAAAACACAAGTAATTCCTCCAAGTCTTCTCTTTCTTCTTCTTAATTCTCCAAATATAAATTAAAGAAAAAGAGAAATTATGGAAAACACTAAAGTAGGGTGTTTAGGTAATTTGTTCCAAAGGGGAAAGCCTTACCTAGCAATGATCTGTTTGCAATTTGGTTATGCTGGAATGAATGTTATAACCAAAGTTTCACTAAATGGTGGAATGAGTCATTATGTTTTAGTTGTTTATAGACATGCCTTTGCTACTCTTGCTATTGCTCCTTTTGCTCTTCTTCTTGAAAGGTACTTAACTATTAATTATTTGGTTTATCTAGGTGGTTAGTTATGCAAAAAAAAAATTTGATAATTTTATGTCTTTGTTTATTTGTCACAGAAAACTCAGACCAAAGATGACTTTCATGATGTTCTTGCAAATATTTATATTGGGTCTTCTTGGGTGAGTTTCAGAAAATCGCTAATTTTTTATGGACGTTTCCTCAGAATTTGACTTGTAGGTGAAGGGTTCTCAACAAAAAACGTTATCAATGAGTAAAATTTAATACGGCTCATCGGTGAAGAATTTAAGTTATATATACGAACGGAATAAACAATACATTTATATAATCATGGCGTCACTGAAAATGTAATTATAGGTGAATCTCGGTGACAATCTTGAAAACGAAATAACAAACTAAAATGTCTGTCCAAGTTAAATTATACTGATAATATAGAAAATCTTGGATGGCTAGTGTATATAAATTAAATTCTTTTTTAAATATGTAAAATATTCTGAATAATCTATATATAATTTGATTCCAACAGGCCAGTGATTGATCAAAATTTCTACTATGCTGGACTTAAGTTTACATCTCCAACATTCTCATGTGCCATGAGTAACATGCTTCCTGCAATGACATTTGTCATGGCTGTCCTTTGCAGGTACATACATATTATCTTAAAATATTCTACATATTCCAAAATTATACTTTTTTAAAAAAAAGTTTGGTTCTAATAAATAATGAATAAATAATTTATATGTAGGATGGAGAAAGTGCATATAAAAAAGTTGAGATGCCAAGCAAAGGTGGTAGGTACAATTGTGACAGTGGCTGGAGCTATGTTAATGACATTGTACAAAGGACATGTTATTAATTTTGTATGGTCAAATAATAATGTTCACTCAAATAATACTTCTAATGTTCATCAATCCAATGAGGCAAGTGACAAAGATTGGCTCAAAGGTTCAATTCTTCTTATTGGTGCCACTCTTGCATGGGCTTCTTTCTTTATACTTCAGGTTTGTTAGAACCACTAGAACTCATTCTCTTTTTCGATACGAGTTTAAATTTTGAACGCTGACACTAACGGTATAAAAAATATTTATTTGTTGATAGGCTATTACAATGAGGAAGTACACTGCTCCTCTTTCTTTAACGACACTTGTTTGCTTCATGGGAACTTTGCAATCAATTGCTGTCACCTTAGTGATGGAACACAAACCCTCTGCTTGGGCTATTGGCTTTGATATGAATCTCCTTGCTGCTGTCTATGCTGTATGTTACTTGTCTTTTGTTCTTCATATGCTTACGGATTCTACAGAATGCAGTAGTTTTGGTCTAGACGTTATATGTATATCTAAACATATAATTAACTTGTATAAACTCAAAATTTTAACTCCAAGCTCTAACGGTAGACGTTGTTTTTATTGAATTTCAGGGTATAGTATCATCAAGCCTTGCATACTATGTTCAAGGTCTTGTAATGGAGAAAAGAGGACCTGTTTTTGTGACTGCTTTTAGTCCCTTGATGATGATCATTGTTGCCATCATGGGCTCTTTTATTCTTGCTGAGAAAATCTATCTTGGAGGGTAATTTAATTTTCACTTTCTTTTTATATCATACTAGTTGTTGTTTGTATAGTTTCTTGTCTTTTGACTTCTGGTACTATTTGCCATTTCTTGTACTTCAATTTTGGATTGTCTCCCATGAGCCAATGGTCTATGTATAGTACTCCACCTTAGGTGGGATTACACTGGTTATATTATTGTTGTATTTATTTATTTATTTTTGATTTCAGTGTGATTGGAGCAGTGTTAATTGTAGTAGGGCTATACTCAGTTTTATGGGGAAAATACAAGGAGTACCAAGAGAAGGAAATTGAGGGACCAATGAAGGGAGTGGTTATAAATGACATAGAAATGCAAACAAGTGAAGTAGCCATTGGTGTTCCCATGCAACAGCCTCCTATGTCGGCTAATGAAGCTCCAAAAACTTAAAAAAGACAGTTCGATGCACTAGATTATGTGGTCGATTTTTTGCACAAAGGTGTATCGGAAAAAAAAAAAGGAATTATGGAGAGTGAAGGGGTTTTAATTTAAGGAAGGGATAAGAAAAAAGAGGGGCAATTTTAGTTCACACTTTTAATTATGGGTATTTTGCCTTTTTTGTTTTATGTATTGGTAAAATAATGTTGTTTTGTATTTCTTTTTGGTGTTATCTAATATATACTACGTACTAATTCAGATATTATTGTCGCATTATATTATTCATGGTAATGAATTAACGATAATATGCAGACTAAATAGTTAATGATTTAATTGATTTGTTTTCTACTAAGTATTAATTAATTACTTAGAAGTTTAGAACCACAATTAATAACAAATTAAACACACATTTTAGCAAGGGTGTATCTATGGGTTCACGTGAACTCATGCTTTTCTGCCTACATTATATATAGTAGTGCTACATTTTGCCAAAAAAATATTTATATATAGATTTGTGAATCCACACTCAAAGTATCATATAATGCGATAATAATTGGATGTACCTCTCTAAATGAAGTTAGAAATTTAAATTTTAGATTTATCTTTTTTTTCTTTCTAAAAACGAGTAACATCTCTCTAAGTGGTTATTGGTAGCATTTTTAAAGTTTTAATTAAATAAATTTAAAAGTTTTACCAATTCATTAGATACACAATAGTTAGTTACAACACAAATCTTTTATTTGATTCCATTAGTTACAACCTCTCATGTCTTTGATTCGATCCCATAAATTTTATTAAGATTGATGGAAATGAAAATTGATTCTAATTCTGATGAATTAGTTTGAGCTTAAAGAATAATATGACATTCTCTCACTTTGCATTAGATTCTAATTAATCCAATATTAGTTGTTACAACATA
>DF357298.1:267418-286377 GCA_000787875.1 Solanum virginianum | reverse complement strand
CAATATTAGTTGTTACAACATAGGTAGAGAAAAGAAAAGATAATTTATTGATTCACCTGACAATTAATGTGGAAACAATAAAATTTGCATATTCGTAAGAATCAATAGCTTTTGTTTAGATCATGCATACATATAAAAGAAATAGTTTGATTGTGAATTCGATAAATATTACTCTATATATCAATTTAAAGTTATTGTACAAATATAAAAATTTTAAATTCTGAATCTGGTGGTACTATTACTTATTGAAACATAATAGGAATATTAAATAAGGGTTTCTCTTTTATTCCAATTCTCATGTATCACGTATATTATATTCTTGGCATCACGTACATTATATTCTTGGCAAAAATGTATATACATAGTGAAAAGCCTTGCTACAATAGATCTCTTGTAAATTGGTTTGACATTATTAAGAGCACTAGCATATATTCTCTCTTTCCTTCTATAAATAGTTAATAAAAATTGGATAGAGTTCCATTTGATATGAGCTTTTTGCACAATCCTTGTCAATGTCGACATGCTTACTTTTCATGTATAGTATCATTTGACTCGGACACAAAATTTGAGAAAATAAAAAATTTATTTATACCTTATATACTTTAAACTAATATAGAAATGACGCAAGTATGCATATAAATTTCACTCTTTAATTTATATATCTTATACTCATTGAACTATATGATAACAACAATACATTCGGTGGAATTCTACAGTTGGAGTTTGGAGAGCGTGAAATGTAGGCAGAACTTACCACTACCTTATAGAGATAGAAAGATTGTTTCTTAGAAACCTCCGTAATTTGTAAATATATCAAATGTGAATAGATATTTTACCTTGATAATGTCAATAATGCGTATATTGGTTTATCTAATGGAAGTCACTTACTAGGTTGATTTTGGTGGACACATGATTTACATGTGCAACATCGATTCTCCACATATATATTTGCTTTGTCATGAGTACCTATTTTTGTCTATTATTACTCTTCAAAAGTTTCTTCGTCCTATAATGAGGAAACACAACCACCCACAAAATCATAAGATTAGATTACCTGCCACTTATGTTAAATTTGTGCAGTAGTCTCGGTCGAAGAGGATAGAGCGTACATAAATTTTATGATCCTACTTTAAAGGTAAAGATATAATACTCTCAAATCAAGCATAATAACCCTTGTTTTACATGTGCTAGTGGTAATTACTGTTGTAAGTTGTCCTAATAAACACTTAGTGTACTTATATTTCTCCATGTCTTGACAAATAGGCAGAATACCAATTGTGGACCTTTTTTGCTGGACTGGCTAATTTCTTGGGATTAACATATAATAGGCCGAGCTCAAGCATCTAGTAGTACCAATGAGGTGATTTGCAGAATATGACCATTTTCATTGTTTAACTTGTGCAAAAATAGCCTTGGTGCTACACAACCAGAAGAGTTAAAAATTACGCTTGTAGCAAATTATGATGTATGATCTGTAACTTTAATGTAACGAGTGGACATATCATGTTCATGTTCAATTATTTACAAGCTATGATAAGTGCATATAATGAACTAATGTAGTGCATCGAGTTGCTCTATAACAAATGCTAGTCTTGCCGGGATTGGTAAAACATTACTGTATAGTAACGTTGAGGATATTTTTGGACAAATTTATTTAAATATGGGCAATTGTGGAAAAGAAATAGAAAAAAACTTTTTGGAAGTGTGGGAAACTAACGGCTTATCTTCAATTTGGAGTTCCCTTCTTTGTCTACTACAACAGAACTTATCTTCTTTTTTTCAAAAACGGAAAAATGGAGGATTTTAATTCTGAAAAAAGTAATAAAGTGAACTTTGAAACTGGAGTTCAAGAATTGCCAGAGAGAGTAATTGGGAAAGAAGGCTTGAGAAAAAAAATTCTGCAAAAGGGTAATTCTTGGAAGACACCATTTCCTGGTGATGAAATCCAAGGTACATCCTAGTAATGCTCCTGCATCTTTCTTTTTTATTACGTTTCTTGTATTTTAATTACTGTTCCAAAAGCTACGTTATATTTTCAATTTTGTTACTTCTTTTTCTGGAGGGTCTATGGAAAACAATTAAACGACCACTCATTTTGTGAAACTACATTATGTTGTATGTTAAAATCCAAGGAGTAGTTACTACTTTTTTCCTCTTGAGATTTTGCTAATCATTTTTGGGTTATTTAGTTCATTACAGAGTGAAACTTCAAGATGGGGAATTTTTTGATTCAAGCTATGATAGAAGAAAGCCTTTTACTTTCAAGCTAGGACAAGGTAATTTTCTGCTTTCTTTTACATTATTCAGATACTTGCTTACTATTTTTTTTTCTTCAGAAAATGTAAGTTATATACACTGATAGTAGATTTTTGACACGTAAAATATCTTTATAAGTGAATTTCCTAATACAAAAGGCATTGTTTATTTCAGGTGAAGTTATAAAAGGATGGGATGAAGGAATTGCAACAATGAAAAAGAGTGAAAGATCAATTTTCACAATTCCACCAAATTTGGCTTATGGAGAAATTGGTTCACCCCCTCTAATTCCTCCAAATTCAACACTTATTTTTGAAATACAATTGATTTCGTGGAATCCAATTAGAGATATCACTGGAGATGGAGGAATATTGAAGAAAATAATCAAGGAAGGTGAAGGATGGGCTACACCTAGAGATGTAGATGAAGTACTAGGTAACATCTTATCTTATTGTAATAAATAATTGTCTAAGCATCTAATCCAAAAACTTAATATCAAGACTCTGTGGTCATACCCTTTCACAGACCCAGCGTATAGCGGGGAGCTTTAGTGCAAAGGGTTTGTCCTACTATTATCTTGATTTTGGATTTCACGTATTAGACGTGAACTTTTTGGTGCAACCTTAGAAATGTCGCTATGGGCGAATAAATAATTAGTTAGATATCATGTGAAATATTTGAGCATTCAATCGAAAACCTGAGGCAACGAGTGGAGTAACATAAAAACTCTTACACAACCAATGTATGACAACAACATTAATCAACACTTTAAGAACATCTTTTTTTGTTTATTGAACAGTGAAGTATGTAGCAAGCTCTGCAGATGGAAAAATTCTGTCAAAATCTGATGATGGTGTTGAGTTTTCTTTATTGGAAGGTAAATATATGCTTAGAATTATTTTTGTACATTTTGCGACTATCATTATTGAAAGGTCCGAGCAACATAATCTAAAATGCATATACTAATAATAGAATATGCACCTTTGTTAGGTCATCTATATCCAGCCATGAAGAAATCTATAAAGACAATGAGAAAAGGAGAAATTATTGAGTTAACTGTGAAGCCAGCTTGTAAGTTTGATAAACATGACAATAAGAAGTTAATATTATGAATAAGCAAAAAATAAGAATATTTAATTAAATTTTGTATGACCATTTTGAAGATTATTTTGGAAATTCAAGTTTTGATGGTGATGGAATTGGAATATTGCAATCAAATTCCAATTTGATAATTCATCTTGAGTTGATTTCATGGAAAAGTGTTGTTGATGTTATTGGAGATAACAAGGTTCTTAAGAAGATAATTAAGGCTGGTGAAGGCTATGATCATCCTTATGAAGGATCCCTTGCAAAAGGTAATTAATTTTCACAAATTAAATTTGTTTGTTCAATAAATTTATAAAATCAACAAGATTAAAGTTTGGATATTTTATGTTCTTGAAGTGGTCTATATTGGAAAGCTACAAGATGGCACTATATTTGAAAGAAAAGGATCGAATGAAGAACCTTTTGAATATGTATGTTTAGAAGGTGAATTTTTCTTCTTTGCAAATTAAAATCTCTGTCATTGTGTGTGCGGTCAACTAGATAACTTGAAAAAAAAAGATTTTTTTTCGGTTTAATCATTTGATATCTCGAGTAATCAAGACTTGATCAACCTATTTAAGGGTCAGGGGAAGAGTTCTATTTTCTCTATTCGCGAAGCTCAGACTCGAACTTGAAATAAACTTGTTATATTGATGAATGCAGGGCAATTAAATGAAAATTTAGATAGAGCTATCATGACTATGAAAAAAGGAGAAGAAGCAATAGTGACAATGAGCTCAGACTCTGTGCTTTATGAGATCAAATTGGTTGATTTCAACAAGGTTTATTTTGAATTATTCTATTTCAGAGTGATTAACTTAATGTTTTTTTAAAAGAATAAACTATTTTCTTGATTTATACAGGAGAAACCATTTTGGAAAATGGACACAGAGGAGAAAATTGAAGCATGTGAAAAAATAAAGAATGAAGGAAATGTACTATTCAAAGATGGGAAGTTTCAATGTGCCTCAAGGAAGTATGAGAAGGAATGTGATTGTTTTGCATCCTTTTATTTTCGAATTAGTTGCATTTTATCTACGTCCCAAACAAGTTATAGCCGACTAATATAAGTTAAAATGTATGTATTGTGAATTCCAGGCCTCGAAATTCATTCAATTTGATCACTCGTTCAACAACGATGAGAAGTGCCAAGCAAATACTTTGCGATTATCGTGTTATTTGAACAATGCTGCTTGTAAGTTGAAGATGGGAGAACATCAAGAAGCTTCAAAACTATGTAGCAAGGTTCACTATTTGCCCTGTTTCCTCTTCACTTTAAGTTCAGGTATATTTGGGCCGGGCTAAAAGATATGTGGACTCCAAACTTTTTAGCCAAGCCCATAGTGATTTGGTCTGACAAATCTCTTGTGGAAACAGGTTATAGAGTATGATCCTTGTAATGTCAAAGCTCTATTCAGAAGGGCTCAAGCGCACTTAAGTATCAATGAACTGGAAAAGGCTGAAATTGATATTAAGAAAGCTCTTGAAGTTGATCCAAACAACAGGTACAATATATGTTACAACTCAAACTCATTGAATATGTGTCGATTGAATCCTCCAAAATTATTACATTGTTGGAAGATGCAACATTTTTTGAGTCTGAGCAACATAGTCCAACTCAAAATTTAACAATTGATTTTTCCAGAGACGTGAAACTGATGTACAAGGAAGTGAAGAATAAGCAGAAGCAATATGCAAAACATGAAATTGAAATTTTTAGCACCATGCTATCAAGGTTGGCCTAGGACTTTCAGTTGAAAAGCTGACGACAATTCTTTTTTGTATTATATATGTAGAATGTTGTAAAGATCTTGAAAATTTTGTACGAAAAGTTCAATAATTTACATTGCATTTTCTACAAGTTACAGGTTTATAAAGTGGCAGAGTCGTATAGACTGAAAATTATATAAAAGAATTATTTATATATGTATAATATCAGAAGCTCTTAGTATAATTGCAAAAAATTAATATATATAACCATTACTTTTGATAGATGGTGGAGATGAAGCTACGTTTGGGGGAGAGCGTCCAGAAAATACTATACGCATATCTCATTTCTTATATTAAAAAATTTAATAAATGCAATTACTTTCTACCGCAGAAACCCATCAATATTTATGTCTGGTTTGTAACTGTGTGTAAGGTTATTGACCACTCATACTATTATTGGCTTCTCATAAAAAATTTAACTAGAAATAAATTAAGGAAATATCAAATGAACAAAAGTTGCATCAAGCTTGTAAAACCTCACATGGAGTATATAATTATGTCTCGTTTATAAATAAGGCGGCTGTAATAATGTTACTGTTTTCAGATTCCTTAGATCTGTTGACTCAAATACTTTCTTAATCTCAATTTATATCAAAATGTTTAAAATATTTATAGCTTAAAACAAAACACAACCTACGTTTAAAATAATAATTAGTATTATATGGTACGTGTCTTCATTAATACCACACGTGACCATCATTTTCAGTCCCAGCTACCAAACTTGTTTGAAGTTTCACCTACCCAATTTCCAAACAGGAACCAAAACTTCATACTTATATAATCACCTACTTCTCTACAATATTCTCAAAATCATCCATGGCTCTATTTCTAATTCTAGTTTCCATAACCCTAATTTTTCTAGCTCATAAACTCTACCACCGTCTCCGATTCAAATTGCCACCGGGTCCACGGCCGTTACCGGTGGTCGGAAACCTCTATGACATACAACCGGTGAGATTCCGATGCTTCGCTGATTGGGCCACAACTTACGGTCCGATTTTCTCTGTGTACTTTGGTTCACAGCTTAATGTTGTGGTAACCACAGCTGAATTGGCTAAACAAGTATTGAAAGACAATGATCAGAACTTGGCAGACCGATTTAGGACTCGACCTGCTAATAATTTGAGCAGAAATGGGATGGATCTGATATGGGCAGATTATGGGCCTCATTATGTGAAAGTAAGGAAGCTTTGTAATCTTGAACTCTTTACTCCAAAGAGACTTGAATCTCTTAGGCCCATTAGAGAAGATGAAGTTACTGCCATGGTGGAAAATATTTTCAACGACTCTACCAAGCCTGGTACGTGAATTTCATTTATTAACTACTTAGTTTGAATTTCGAGAGTTAAATTTTTTACTATCAGAAAATAGTAATTAGTAAGGATTTTTTGTGAATGTCCAGTAGTTAAGTTTTTTTTTTTTTAAATTCTAATTTATTAATGAAAATTATTTGTTGGAGTAGGTGCATCTTTCTAAACTATGCTGTCGGTATAGTATCGATTTGGACGTTCTTTGAAAAAATAAATTGACGTATACCATAATATTCATATTAATTGTTAATTGATATATAGTTTTAGATCTTGAGAGATAATTTGGAGAATAAGTAATTAATATTAAAGGTAAAATATAATTTTTTTTGGGGTCTTGTTCTTGATATATTAGAAGTGACAAGTAAAAGAGAATATTTATTTTGGGGATAATGTACAAGTAAAAATGAATTTTACTCGGTGGCGTAGCGAGGATTTTCGACAAGGGGTTCAAAATCTGAATAACTAGATGAACTAGTTGAAAGGGAAACAACCCCCAACCCAATATAGTGTAGCTCCACCCCGTTAATTTACTCAATTAGATAACTTTATGAAGGATCCTTGAAGATAGGACAAAGTTATCTCTATATGTGACCCATAGATCACGCATTTGAACCATGGAATCAATCGTTGATGCTTGTGTCAAGGTAGAAGTGTGACCCTTAGCTTCCACAACCCTACAAAAATGTAAGATACTCTGTGTACTAGATTACCTATTTAGATAAACTTCATAATATAATCATCATGTGTACTTGATTAACTTTTGAGAATGCAAAGAAGTACTACTCTTGAAGTATGCCAATCATAGAAGTTAATGACTAACATATAGAGTGTAAATCAACTTGGAATGTGCATTATATATCAATTTAAAGTTCTTTGAGTCTAGCTTTCAATTGTTCAAACCGTTCGTCATTTGCAGAAAATGCAGGTAAAAGTCTGTTGATGAGAGAGTACTTAGGATCAGTAGCATTCAACAACATTACAAGGTTAACGTTTGGTAAAAGGTTCATGAGCGCAGCAGGTGAGATTGATGAACAAGGCCAAGAATTCAAGGGCATTGTATCTAATGGCATCAAAATTGGCGGAAAACTTCCCTTGGCAGAGTATGTTCCATGGCTTCGTTGGTTTTTCTCGATGGAAAATGAGGCGCTCGTGAAACACTCTGAACGTAGAGACCGGTTAACAAGAATTATCATGGAAGAACACACTTTGGCTCGCAAGAAAACTGGTGATACTAAGCAGCATTTCGTCGATGCTTTGCTTACTCTTCAGAAGCAGTATGATCTTAGCGAGGACACTGTTATCGGCCTCCTCTGGGTAAGTACTAATTGTATCTTGTACTTGTACTTGTCAGTGTATTTATCTGGTAAAAGAGCTTATGTTTCGTCCTATAGAGTCAAGAGGTTAGCGTCAATTGGTTAAATAACTATAGTTGGTGCTATAACTTAGTTTCAGATAGAGACTATGCAAGTACATTTATGCGTCTGTGACATGATAAAAAATGAACCATCTTTTGAAAATGCGTCTGCAAGTGCAGTGATGTGTTTGTGACATGATAAAGAACGATTCATATTTTGAAAGTGTGTATAAAGAATTGACAATATCAAAATGTGTATGTATGCACTATGTAGAATATGCAACAACAATTTGTCTATGACATGGTAAAGAGTGAACCATCTTTTGAAAAATGTGTCTGTGATATGTTAAAGAATGAACGATTTGAAAAGATATATATGTATAACAAGAATACAAGTACATTGATGTGTCTATGATATGAGCAAGACTGAGCAATATGTTGACATCAGAACTGTTTTCTGACATTAGAAACAAGAACTTTGGAAGGATATTGTATACTATGTTAGCCCAAGGATTTATTCAAGTTGGGATTTTGGTTATGATGATTCATATTGATGTTGATGTGGTTTCAACACAGCAACATACCCAATGAAATCCACAAGTGGGGTTTAGAGACGGTAGAGTATACACTGACCTTACTCCTACCTCGTGGAGGTAGAGAGGTTGTTTTTGAAGGACCCTCGGCTCAAGTGTAGCAAATCAAAGTAGTTGTGTAAAGGAAACACGACAGTGAAGAAAACATAGGTACTAACATGATTGATGTAGATGTGGTTTCAATCTGATGAAATTGACTAAAACAAAGACTTTGCAAGTGTATGGTAGAAGTTGAGAAAATAGGACTCAATGAACTGTCAAGCATTTAGTTTTGCATAATCATACAAATTGTATCAGTCATTCTCATTCATATTAAATGCTTGTACATGAAATTGTGCAGGATATGATTACAGCAGGAATGGACACAACCACAATAACAGTAGAATGGGCAATGGCAGAGCTAGTTAGGAACCCAAGGGTGCAACAAAAGGCTCAAGAGGAGCTTGACAGGGTAATCGGATCCGACAGGATCATGTCAGAAACCGATTTCTCTAAACTTCCCTACCTTCAATGTATAGCCAAAGAGGCTCTAAGGTTGCACCCTCCGACTCCCCTAATGCTTCCACACAAGGCCAGTGCTAATGTCAAAATCGGCGGTTATGACATTCCTAAGGGAGCCATCGTGCACGTTAACGTTTGGGCTGTAGCTCGTGATCCAGCAGTATGGAAGGACCCGTTGGAGTTCAGACCAGAACGGTTCCTTGAGGAAGATGTTGACATGAAGGGACACGACTATCGGCTACTACCATTTGGTGCAGGAAGACGGATTTGCCCTGGTGCACAACTTGCTATCAACTTGGTCACGTCTATGTTGGGTCATTTGTTGCATCATTTTACGTGGTCTCCTCCCCCGGGTGTTAGACCAGAGGATATCGACTTGATGGAGAGCCCCGGAACAGTTACTTACATGAAAAATCCAATACAAGCTACTCCTACTCCAAGATTGCCTGCACACTTGTATAAACGTGTGCCAGTGGATATGTAACAATCTTGTTTTGCTTCTTTTGTTTCAAAATCTTGTATTCTTGGACACTTGATGAGATTGTGAGGACATTTTGTGGTATTTGATGTTTGTTTGAAATTCATACCAGAAACTTTATAGATTTTTTACAAGAGAGTGAAATGTTGTTCTATTTCTTTGATAATGCAATTATATTTATACCTAACAACAGAGTTAAAGATGAGTAGAATGAACATAATGTTAGTAAAATTTAAAACAACATAAGTTAAATTTAAATGAAGTTAAAATTTCGTCATTTGACATGTACCTACTCAAATTTTCTACATATATAGCCTTCAACTGGTGATATGTGCGTGAATTTCAATCATATAAAATTTTTGACATTGCGTCTCAAAGTTAAACTTTGTATGTTTGAAGTTATCTCTGAAACATATATAGGAAAAACATAAAATAAAAACACAGACATGTCGACATTAAAATTGGATATCCAATCTCCACGCGCTTCCCCTATGATCACTATTTTTGCAAATCATCCCAAATCGATAGGCCCAATGGGTCAATTTGTCAAGTGATAGGCCCAATACCATTTGTGCGGTTCTTACATTTTGCTCATGGGCTTATTACATCTGCATTTAGTTGGGTTTCGGCTCTGCAAAATATTTCAAACTTTTCTAGATTCCCAATGTCAATGTGTGCAAGTCAATAGCCTGACAAAAAACGACTATTCTAATTTGACTATAACTACACCTCACCAATTAATTACACTATTTTTTTCCCTATTCACATGTTGTTTTGGTTGGACACGTAAAAATAATTTTGGCATAGACTTTATAAAGAGATGGAGTGATAAATATATTTTATTTTCAATTATATGGAGTCATCTTATGTTAATGGATGCTTTATCTTCAAACATGGAACTTTTCTTTGTGAATCTGAATTTAGTAAAGGTCCGAATATTGAGTGAAAAAAGTAAAAAAAAATCACATAAAATAATTTAATATTTAGATGATTTTGCGTACGCCTCTATATCTTTTCCACCTTTTTAAGAAGGTGGTATTGGTTGTTAAGTCAAAGAATATCGTATTTCATCCTGAATTTTGTATATTATTTATGCTAATTAATGGAACACAAAGGGTAAAATATGTTTGTTAGCAATATATATATATAGAAAGAGAGGGGAAAAAAATAGAGATGAAATCATCGTAAAATTATCTGGACTTTCTATATAAATTTATTTGAGCTCGTAACTTTTAATATATAGTAGAGATATATACATAAAAAGCTTATAAAAATTTAAGATGTATTAAATTTGAATCCAAAATTTAATATCTCATTAAATTCAACTTTTTTGATTTCATTTATTAAAATAAAAGTCGTCACTCGTGTCTCGTGCCATCCTTGTTTCAATATTTTAGACTTCTTATTTTCTAATTTTCAATTACGACAGAAATAAGCAATCATTAACGTTACATTTTCCTAACATTAACACTAATTAGTCTTATAGAAAGAAAACTCTATCGTATTCTTATATTGACAAAATGAAATCCTTAATTAGCGTGTTTAAAAATATAATAATAGTATTTTATATAATTTCAAATACGATGGAAAAATTCAATATTATGACACAATTATTCAGGACTTTTTTATCAGTTATTGTTTATACGGCTCTTCTGAATAAATGTGAGAAAACTTCAAAGTACAATCTAAAATATTGTAAATATCTAATTTGTATAAATCAGCCTATGACTACACACTAATCTTGATATTCTAATATAGGATAAATTGTCCCATTATATATATATATGTATAATATGAATAATGAAATAAACAATCTTGAAATTAATTAATACTCCTAAATTATATATAAAATAAAATAATTTTCTTATATTTTATTCCAAAATTATTACCTCTTCTCCCTCGTTATATTTTAAACTTGGGGACTAGATGGTCATAACCTTGAACTTAGGAAATTTGTTCAACTTTTATTATAATGACAACATTTGAATGGTCAAAATTATGTCATTTGAATGGTACGTAGCATTTAATGACTCTGTAAATTAGGCCTGGAACTTGGTTGCCCATGTACACATTAGGCCCAATTTCTAGACTTAACCTTCCTACCTAGATTATTAGGCTCATTAATGTTGTAGTAATCAAGATTCTAGAGAAGTAATCTATTATTTACTCTAATTTAATTCCATTTAGCTCCATCAAAGGCTTGAATTAAGAATGACAATTGAACGAGTTGGATCAAATTTAAACGAATAATATTGGGTCAAAGTTGAATCTAATTTAAATTTGCTTTGTTAAAACGCGCTGGGTTAAACATGTTAGGTAAAGAATAATACCCTTATAAACAAAAAAATTAAAGAAATAAATAACTTATATTTACATAATTTCATATAATCCCTACTCTTTTAAAAAATTATAAATATCCCTTAAATGATACAAAACTGCAACGCTTATTGATACAAATTACAATATTTATTTCTGTATGTATCATAATTTAAATCCCATAATACTCATACCTTTTTGACATGTATCACTTGTTTCATCTTTGGTATCAAAAAGAAGGGATTTTTGATAATTTTGAAAAAAATTTGGGATTTTGGGTAATTAGCTCCAAAAAGTATGAGATTTATGTGAAATGCCCTATAAAACAGGTTATCCTTTTGAGTAGCCTAGTGATTTAGGCTTGAGACTTTCATGTTGAAGATTTCAAGTTTGAAACCCTTTTGTTAGCAAAAGCAAGAGGTTTGTCTTTTGGGTTGAGCTAATCGCACCAAACTTGTCTGGTGAAAGTTGTCTCTCCTATGTGGTTTGTGAGCTATTGCATTGGAGTGAGGGGTTACTTTGTGCATACCCAAAGGATAGTGACTGTGGGTTCCCCTTATTGTCAAAAAAAAATAAAAAAAATAAAAAAATATATATTATAAAACAGGCCAAGATCAAATCCAATATAATTTTTATTAGTTTAAGTATTTTATATTTGTTCTTTTACAGTATTTTAGTACCTAATAAAATTTATTTATTTTTAATTATGATTGTGTATGACGTATCAAATTAAAAGAGAAATTTTTTAAAAAGTATCTTGACAAGATTTCTCTCGAGTCAAATTGGATTACAAATCAACCCAATTTTAATGAATTAAAATGGATAAAACTAATAAATTGATTCATCCAAACTTATTTAGACAGATTGAATTTAATTTTGTCACTCTTAATTTTTAATATGGGATGAAGTAATTCTTCCCTTCACTGAAATTTGAAGTTGGGTTGAGTATCATGATTTTCAATGGTTTTATTAATTTCTAGGTCACATTCTCAAATCTTGTTTTATTTTAATATTTTTCTTCTCCATAATGCAACTTCTATTTCAAAAATCAATAACTACAATAAGTTTCTCTATCATAAAAAAGAAATTAAATATTATACAAAACTTGAATGTTTATCCCAAATATTCATTAACCTTTTGCCTACCTATATTCTTTGGATCATTTAATGTTGTAGGAATAAATATTCAAGAGAAGTAAATTATTATCTGCTCTAATTTAATCTTTATAATAGCAATACGATAGTCGATAACTTTGATCAAGTTGACACATCTCAATTATATTTCATATAATTATTCTTTTAATTAAAATTTGAACAAATAAAAAGAAACAATTCTTAGCAAACTTGTAAAAATCATAAATACTTTAATATGTCTATATAGTTGAAGTTTATATAATATTATATGAAATCTTTTACACATGAAAATTTTGCTTTTCACTATAAATAGTAAGACGCCATGAGCTAGCCTTGTTCACGTTATATCCTTACTCAAATTAGATATATTTGACTATTCAAAATGTTGACAGTTTCTATATATAAAGCCATAATTTTGTTATGTCATCCTTATATTTACTTTAATATGAGTACTTCAATAAGAACTAAGTCCATATATACATGCATGTTATTTTATTTAAGCTCATTTAAATTTAAATTTCATATTACATTAATTGGATCCTTTTAAACATATTCTTCTAGATTCTTTTTGATTTTTTACTCGATATTTAATATCAAATTTCAACTAATTTGAATTTTTATTATAGAAGATTTTTTATTTTTTGTGCCAGAAATTTATTTTCCCCAGATTTAAACCCGATGTCATCAACTAATGAGCATCAAGCTATATGTCACGGACTTGAGTGCGGCGGACGCGTTTCTACATTATTTCGGAGCAAAATTTTAACGGGACATGTCATATAGCTATATTAGTAGCTGAATCACCTAGTCAGTTTAGTTGAATATTTCTTTCTCTGAGTTCAGCAAATTAAATATCTTTTGCATTAATAACTTCAGAAAATAAATGGTTGGCTTTATTCATTACTGCCTTCATCCCACGTTAATTTAATTTGTGACACAATATTCACATATTAAGAAAAATATTTAAGAAAATAATTTAAATTATATTTTTTGCTATTATTTTTTATAAAATTATAAATATAGCTTTACAAGTAATGTAATTTTTTTCCTATAAAATATAAAATTTCAAAAATGAAAAGAAAATAAAGAAAATATTTTAAATATTCGTCTTAAATTATAAATAATGAAAAAAACTTAGAAAATTAAGTTAATATGGAAGAGAGAGTACTGTGTCAAACCATTTTAAGAGTCAAGTTGGTGATGCCGCAACACAACTTGGAATATATTAATGTGTCAAGTCTGTATATTCATCATGGATTAAATAATCAATCCTTAGATAAGGTCTTTATATTCATCATGGATTAAATAATCAATCCTTAGATAAGGTCAACATGGAGTATTGAATTATACATTAGTAAACAATACATTGTATATAGATATTGATGAGTTCCTCTAATTCTTCTTCCTGTTTTATTTTTTATATAATATTAAACCATCTTAATAAAAAATTTGATTTCATCACGATTATAATATCATTGTATAAGAATATGATTTGATCATGTAAATTATAATGTCATTAGTGGCTCTTTCATAATATTTCTAAAATGAGCTTATAGATGTTATGTACAAGGTTGGTGTATGTAAGTATTTTATTAAAATACTATTAGGTTATTTAAAGAATACGTATAGGTAATCCTCCATACAAAATGACATTAGGCAAATTTGGTACTCTAAAGTTTTCGCTACGCAGAGTCCATATAAAATGAGATTACAATCTTTTTTAGATTAAGTTACTTATGTGTGATAATAAATAAATCAATTTGAATATATTATAGTATGACTTTTCCTTGCTTGAGGGAATGAAAATTTTTGGTATTTAAAGGGATCATAGGTTTTCTTATTTCATCACACACACACACAACGAACATTTATATTCCATAATGGCTTTTCCTTTAGTATTTTCCCTAGCTATCTTTCTCATCCTTTTATGTTACAAACTTTACCACCACCTCACGGCCAAGCTTCCACCAGGACCTTGGCCATGGCCGGTCACTGGAAACCTCTTCAGTATAACGCCGGTGAGGTTCCATTGTTTTCATGAATGGGCCCAAATATATGGGCCTATTTTTTCTTTTTACCTAGGGTCACAACTAAACGTGGTGGTAAGTAATGCAAAACTTGCTAAAGAAGTTCTTAAAGATAATGATCAAAATTTGGCCAATAGGTTTAGAACAAAACCTCTTGAGAGTGTGAGTAAAAATGGAATGGATTTAATATGGGCTGATTATGGACCTCATTATGTGAAAGTAAGAAAGGTTTGTAATCTTGAACTTTTTACTCCAAAGAGACTTGAAGCTCTTAGGCCAATTAGGGAAGATGAAGTTACTGCCATGGTAGAAAATATTTTCAAGGACTGCACTAAGCCTGGTATGTCAATTTTTATTTTACAAAACCTAGACATCGCTATTTACTTTGTATCCACTTTTAAATATGGTTTGCATGTTTACCTACTTCCATATAAGTTAGTCTTGATAGAAATATCTAACATGTTACATTCGACTGACGTTTAGACATTTTTTACCTAAATTATAGTTCAAGCATTTCTAGTTGAACTTTAATTCGCGATATGTTCATGAACTTCTAGCAGAAGTTTAGACAAAAATAATTAAATTCAACATTATAAGGTTGTGCTTGAATTTCAACCACGTATGTCTTAAGTTCAAACAAAAATAACTAAGTTTCACTTATATATGCTCGAACTTTAGCTATTTAAGACTTTAGAAAACACATATCAAAAGTTATTATGAGATCGATAGATTTTCTTTTGTTCCTTATTGCCATAGTTAATGGGTTAAGAGTAAAAACTCGACTGAGTCAACATGAAAGATAGGAGCATCAATCATTATCATTTGGCTAATCAAATAATATTAAAATTCCTTTTTAAAGTACAGTAACTGAATCAATATTCATTAGATGGAATTTCATTAGCAATTTTTTAATTAATGTTGTTGGGGAAGTCTATTCTTTATTCCAGTCAATTTATAATAGGAGATAGACTTGAATCCCATGGCACACGCTTTACAAAAAAAATAATTAGTTTTTATGTCAAAGTATTTAATTAGTCGAATATAATAGAATTTGATTTACCAACCATAAAAAATATACTTATGATATATGTTTAGAAGAAAATGGACGTTCCAAATGATATTGAAGTACATATGT
Organism: Solanum virginianum; assembly: GCA_000787875.1. Lineage (NCBI taxonomy): Eukaryota > Viridiplantae > Streptophyta > Magnoliopsida > Solanales > Solanaceae > Solanum > Solanum virginianum. The sequence goes on along the minus strand of DF357298.1, from coordinate 270,418 downwards.
AGCTTTCACAACCCTAAAAGAGTACATATATAGTTAGACTGAATATTTTTAAATCGAGATCTAATTAATAAGATCACGACTTCGAAAAGTGAAATTCCTTGGAATTTAAGCAATTATATATACTAAAATTTAGTGTAAATTTTATATTAAAATTACAACAAATACTATATGTCTAATTGTTTGATTTTAAGCATGCTATATATGAGCTCAATGCTAAAAACATAAAAAAAGTTTAAATCGTTCTATTTATTTTCAAAGCTCAATGCTAAAAACATAAAAAAAGATTAAATCGTTCTATGTATGTACAACATACATGAATTAAACTATATGCATGGCTGATGAGTGATATTTAAGCAAATTCTTGTAGAGTTTAAATTTTAAATCTGTCTCTGTGTATGCGTGGGTTGCAGGCAATGTTAGTAAAAGTATGATGCTAAGGGGCTATTTGGGATCAGTAGCATTCAACAACATAACAAGGCTAACATTTGGGAAGAGATTTATAAACTCACAAGGTGAAGTTGATAAGCAAGGTCAAGAGATGAAAGCCATTGTAACAAATGGGATTAGAATTTCAGGAAAACCTAATTTGGGAGAATTTGTACCATGGCTACGTTGGGTATTTAAAGATGACAATAAAGCTCTTGAGGCACAAGATGAGCATTTGGAGAAATTTACAAGAATTATAATGGAAGAACACACACTTGCTAGACAAAAAACTGGGGAAACTAAACATCACTTTGTTGATGCTTTGCTTACCCTTCAGAAGGAGTATGATTTAAGTGATGACACTATTATTAGTCTTTTTTGGGTAAGTACGTACACTAAATTAATAATATAAATAGATATTTGTTCTTTCGTATTAATAGTTTATATCTATAGGATATGATGGCAGCTGGGATGGACACAATAGCCATAACTGTTGAATGGGCTATGACGGAACTGGTAAAGAATCCAAGAGTTCAACAAAAGGTTCAAGAAGAGCTAGATCGAGTTATTGGATCGGACAGGATTGTAAATGAAACAGATATCTCCAATCTTTCCTATTTGCAACATGTTGTCAAAGAATCACTAAGGTTGCACCCTCCAACTCCCCTAATGTTGCCTCACATGGCTGGTAAGTTTAGAGACGGATTAATAATTTTAATTTAGTTAAATCCATTGCGTAATTACATTTTCTATCCGTCATTGCAGGTAACAATGCCAAAGTGGGTGGTTACAACATTCCAAAAGGCTCAATTGTACATGTTAATGTTTGGGCTCTAGGCCGTGATCCAAAAATTTGGAAAGATCCCTTGCAATTTTGGCCAGAAAGATTTATGAAAGAGGATATTGACATGAAAGGACATGATTATAAGTTATTACCATTTGGTGCTGGTAGACGAATATGTCCAGGAATGAACCTTGCAATTAATTTGGTCACGTCTATGTTAGCACATTTGTTGCATCATTTTGTTTGGTCACTGCCAAATGGTGTTGAGGTTGAAGAAGTTGACATGATGGAGAGTCCAGGCACAGTAACATACATGCAAACTCCATTACATGTTGTGCCTACTCCTAGGTTACCTACACACTTGTATTCACGTATTGAATGAACATGCAAAATTAGTTTACAGTAGGTCGCTGTGGTCGAGTCTTTTTCCTGCAAGCTTTAGGTTTTAAACTACAGGACGTATCATCCCAAGATCTTCTATCAATCTCCTTAGAATAAAATGTATTCATTATTTTTATTTTGAAGTACTAAAGAAATTTCAATATGTATGTCTCCAATATATTTGTTCATTTTGGACAATAATTTGAAGTTTCGATATGTACTAATTTATTCTTGCATTACTTAATCAAAAGAGTACACGATAGGTCCACAATGCTTATCTGCCTCAACATAATTTTATGTTCATAAAACGCACTCCATGAGTGAGATTTACTCTTTTATTCATAAAACTCATCAAGTACGGTTTGCTATTTCTTCCGTCACCAATGCCTTTTATGTGTTTAAGAAGAAATTGAATCAAAATGAAACAAGTCCGAATCACAATAATTTGAGCATTGGCCACATCCAAGGAATAGGCTTGAAATATAGTTATTCATAAACTTCGAATTCTGAAATCATCTCTGACTATGCTAGAGTCATAAGTGTCCATGCTCAAGTTGGGCAAAGGTTCGAGGATATAATTAATACCTATATATATTGCTAACTAATAAGAACCTATCAATATTCACTTTTAGCCCTATTTAAACAATTTGCCAATTACAATATGCATGCATTATGCATAATGCAAAGATTATTAATTATCTACAAATAAAAAATGGAATTTGAGTGTCTACACTATGAGATTAAATTTAATATGAAAATTAAACAACGGAAGAATCAAAGAAGACAAAAACACTAACAATTCAAAAACATAGTCGTTTTTATACCAAAAACATAACAACCTTAATCAGTAATTAAAATCTAATTTATATTTAAACTTATGATCAGAGAGACATGTACCAATTGTGAAATGATCCAATAAGAAAAAGGAAAAAGAAACTTGAAAATTGTGAAGACTGTAAGATAAATTTTATAGGTGAAACTTATATAATATTATTATTATATTATTCTTTTAAACAAGAAGAATATTTTTAGTATTAATGGTAAGGACGCAAAGACTTTTGTGAGATAAGATAATTAATCTTGTTCACATAAATCAAATTAGACATATTTGACCATCAAAAAGTTAACCTTTTTTTCCGTCATACAAAGCCATAATTTAAATTTTGTTTTGTCATGCGTATTTCAAGGTGACATTATCTAGTTTGAAAGATAAATATACTTTTAAAAAATGTCTCAAAATTATAGTATTATTTAGCTCATAAGAGAAAGATTGTCCAACTTCTTAATCATTCATTTTTTAAAAAATTTGCAATTCTTTTATTTTTTTTGAAATTGAGTAAAAAAAGAATAGTCAGAGTCGAAAAGAGGATTCCTCACTTCTTTCTCTCATTCAAAACCGTGCATCAATT
>DF357298.1:240251-267169 GCA_000787875.1 Solanum virginianum | reverse complement strand
TTTTTTTTTTTTTTTTTCGAATTTTGTTCACATCTTAGATCTATAAATTGACTCATCTCCATAAAGGAGCCGAATGAAACCAAAGTTTCATGTTCGGTTTTGAATTAGAGACGTTAAAAATAATGAATCGACGTCGACTATAAGCCCTAGCCTTCCCTGCCGTGTACAAAATAAATTTTGTCGCTAAGTACAGACGTTTCTTTCCTCCCCACATGGCTAGAAGTAGATAAACAGGAATTAATTCTAACTCCCACATGATGAAAAAAAGTAAAAGGTCCCGAGACGAAAATGATCCAATTTGACCACTGTACATTGCTAACATGAGAAAATGGAATAATCTAGAATCGGGAGAAGGGGTGCCTCCTCACAAAGGGGGTCGCAGCGAGTATGTAAATAAATTGCAAATACGATCCAAGTAATAAATGCCCAAGTTTCTTTTGGGTCCTGATAGAGGAATACATAGAGTTGAACATAGTAAAATAAGAAATTGAAAGATTTCGTTGAAATTGTTCGTTTGGAAATTTCCCGAAAAGCTAATACTAAAAATGAATAATTTTTTTATTCAGTTTTATTAATAAATTGCATGAACTTAGATCAATCAAATAATTCAAATAATGATATTTCTATTCTAGATGTTTCGACGTTTGATTCTCGAATAGGATTGCTTTTTTTTTTTTTGGAAGATCCGCTATAATAATGAAAAATGTAGGACTCTTCAATGGTATGCTCTAAATTTGTGAATACTCTTCAACGGTATGCTCTAAATTTAATCACATGTCTATCAGAATTTTACGATGGTAATCAATCTCTTTGCAATTACTTCTAGAATATCTCGACCAAAACTTGGTGCAAATTCACATAAATTCTAGTTGAATATTTCGACTAAAATTTTTATGGAAATTCACGTAAAATTTCAGTTGAATGTTTCTTTCATGAATTCAACAAAGATTTTTACATTAATTTCTAGGCATTAATTAACTTCAAGAATATTCAAAAATACTAAGTCGTTCCATACAACTGCGTATGACTAGACTAGAATTGGAATCTTTTGTAATCTACCTACAAATTGTCATTTTATGTTAATTTTAATTATTATAATAGTGTAAGTGTTTTTTTTCTCAGCTTATGTATAATTACATCTAAAAGAAAGTGGGAACAAGGCAGATCTTTTCTATTTTATTTTTGAAAAAACATACTCCCTCCCTCCGTTCACTTTTACTTGTCACTATTTTACTTGTCGAAATCAAACTATATGAACTTTGATCAATATTTTAAAATGTATTTTTTCATCATATTGATATGAGAAAAATTACAACTTATAGTATTTTTTGTATAGTTTTTCAACCATCTAAATTTTAGATTTCAAATATTAAATTTAGCTACTTCACTTTAACTTTGAAGTTTAGTCAAGTTGACCTCGAAAAGCGAAATAGTGACAAGTAAAAGTGAACAAAGAGTACTATTTTACTTACTTCGGTAGGATCAAAACAACGTGATATTTGATAGATCAAGCTAGCTACTACTTCCTACGTCTCATTTTATGTGACACTTTTTCCTTTTTGGTTCGTTCCAAAAAGAATGTCACCTTACTCAAATTGGAAAAAGTTTACCTTTAAAATTTTCTTTTTACCCTTAATGAAATAATTTTCAGCCACATAAATATCTAACAATGATTTTAGATCACAAGTTTTAAAAGTCTTCCTTTTTTCCTTAAACATCATGTCAAATCAAAGGATGCCACATGAAATGGGACGGAGGGAGTATATATTATGCATTATTACGGTGGTGCTTTTAAATATTTACTCGCTCTGTCCCATGCGACACCCTTTCCTTTTTTCGTCCCAAAAAAATATCACCTTATTCTAATCGGAAACAAATTATCTTTAAAATTCCCTTTTTACCCTTACTGAAATGGTTCTCAGTCACACAAATATCTAAAAATAATTTTAGACCACAAGTTTCAAAAGTCTTTCTTTTTTTTTCTTAAACACTGTGTCAAGTTAAAGGGCACCACATATAAAAATGAGACGGAGGGAGTAATATTTTTAATTACTCCACGAGTTACAAATAAACAATCAGCCAAGGTCTTAACCTTTAAAAAGGAAAATATCAGAAAAAGAGTTCCCATTAATGTGGATAGACTAATTATTAATTACTGCAAAATCAAATTTTGAATAATCAAGCCGCAAGTTGTAGTAATTGTCAATTAGATTTACTAATCAACGAACTATAAGGCAATCCTTAAGGTCAATGTGGAATAATCAACAGAGTCTTTTTCTTGAGTACTGTTTCTCTATACACAACTTGATATATATAAGTTATTATTATTTTTTTAATATTATGGGGTCTTCTAAATAATATATGTACACGTAAGACTATAAAAAATTGAGATTATAATTTTTTATCTTTCTATATAATAGTTAATGTGAATAGATAATATAATTTTTTCCCCGTCTACCGTGAGAATTTAAATATATTAAAGTATGACTTTTTCTTCTTTGAGGGAATGAAAAAAATAGTATTTAAAGGGGCCTTAGGTTGCCTTATTTCATCACACAAACACACAACATTAGTTTCCCATAATGGCTTTTCCTTTAGTGCTCTCTCTATCTATATTTCTTGTCTTTTTATGTTACAAACTCTACCACCGGCTCACGGCCAAGCTGCCGCCTGGTCCTTGGCCGTGGCCGGTCATCGGGAACCTCTTCAGTATAAAGCCTATGAGGTTCCGATGCTTTGCTGAATGGGCTCAAATTTATGGACCCATTTTTTCTTTTTACCTAGGGTCACAGCTAAATGTGGTGGTGAATAATGCGAAACTTGCTAAAGAAGTTCTTAAAGATAATGACCAAATTTTGGCCAACAGGTTTAGAACAAAACCTCTTGAGAGTGTGAGTAAAAATGGGATGGATTTGATATGGGCTGATTATGGACCTCATTATGTGAAAGTAAGAAAGCTTTGTAATCTTGAACTTTTTACTCCAAAAAGACTTGAAGCTCTTAGGCCAATAAGAGAAGCTGAAGTTAATGCCATGGTTGAAAACATTTTCAATGACACCATTAAGCCTGGTATGTAAATTTTGTTTTAATTTGTGCATCGCCTACCTACCTTTTAACGTATATTTTGCATGTTAAGTTAGGCTTGACAGAAAGGTCTAATGTTACATATAAATGAAATTTCAGTTTTTATGACTGAACTTCAACATGTGTGTGAATGTTAGATAAATATTATTGAATTCAACTACATGTTGTGCATGAACTTTAGTTTTATGTGTCAAAAGTTCAATTAAGAAACGTTGATGAAAGGTGTTTAATTGTATGAATAATGATTATATGGAATTTCATTTGAAGTATTTTAATAAATTAAAAATTGTTCAACGGGAATGTCTTTTCTTTATTGCAGTCAAGAGGAGATAGAATTGAACCCCGGCCCATACCACACCTTTTTCTCTAAAAAAAAATATCTTCTTAATAACTTATCCAAAAGCGAAGCTATAAAATAATATATAATGAATACAATAGTCAACGTAATTAATTATTTGATCAATATACGTTAGTTGAGTATTTATTATTTTATGATACTAGGGTTTAGAGAGTGGAAGTTCTAATGATGTTGAAGTACATATATTGACATATAATCCATCAAATTCATTATTTATATTTTTTAGTCAGAATATATAAATTACAGATTTAAAATATGCAGTTTTGTACATATCATACATGATCTTAACTACACGCATGGTTGGTGAGCGATATTTAAATAAATTTGTCTAGAGTTTAAATTATAAATTTGTCTGTGTATGCATGTCAGGTAATACTAGTAACAGTATGATGCTAAGGGGCTTCTTGGGATTAGTGTCTTTCAACAACATAACAAGGCTTGCATTTGGGAAGAAATTTATAAACTCAGAAGGTAAAATTGATGAGCAAGGTGAAGAGCTCAAAGCCATTGTGACAGATGGGATTAGAATTTCAGGAAAACCTAATTTGGGAGAATTTGTACCATGGCTACGTTGGGTATTTAAAGATGACAATGAAATTCTTGAGGCACAAGATAAGCGTTTGGAGAAATTTACGAGAATGATAATGGAAGAACACACAATTGCTAGGGAAAAAACTGGGGAAACCAAACATCACTTTGTTGATGCTTTGCTTACCCTTCAGAAGGAGTATGATTTGAGTGATGACACTGTTATTAGTCTTTTTTGGGTAAGTAAAAACGCTAGCTAATAGAATTTAGTTTTTATACAGTGGTATGATAAATTGATATATATTTTTCTTTATGTACTAATAATTTATTGTCAATTATAATTTGTGCAGGATATGGTACAGGCAGGAATGGACACAGTAGCCATATCAGTTGAATGGGCTATGGCAGAACTGGTAAAGAATCCAAGAGTTCAACAAAAAGTTCAAGAGGAGCTAGATCGAGTTATTGGATTAGAGCGAATCGTAAACGAAACAGATATCCCCAGGCTCTCCTATCTGCAATATGTAGTCAAAGAATCACTAAGGTTGCACCCTCCAACTCCCCTAATGTTGCCTCACATGGCCGGTAAGTTTAGAGACGGATTGAGAATTTTAATTTAGTTAAATCCATTGCTTAATTACATTTTCTATCCGTTATTGCAGGTAACAATGCCAAAGTGGGTGGTTACAACATTCCAAAAGGTTCAATTGTACACGTTAACGTTTGGGCTTTAGGTCGCGATCCAAAAATTTGGGAAGAGCCTTTGGAATTTTGGCCAGAAAGATTTATGAAGGAGGATGTTGACATGAAGGGACATGATTATAAGTTCTTACCATTTGGTGCTGGTAGACGAATATGTCCAGGAATGAACCTTGCTATTAATTTGGTTACATCTATGTTAGCCCATTTGTTGCACCATTTTGTTTGGTCACTGCCCAATGGTGTTAAGGTTGAAGATGTTGACATGATGGAGAGCCCTGGCACAGTAACATACATGCAAACTCCATTACATGTTGTGCCTACTCCTAGGTTACCTCCACACTTGTACACACATGTTGAATGAACATGTAAAATCATTTTAAGTCGAATCATTCTAGACTTTCTCTAAAGATTATAAGTCAGAATGATATATAGTATGTAACATCTTTAATTTTTGCATTACTTATACTTATGTTTTAACCAATAGTTATTTTACTCTCAATGCGATGAAATTGTAACATCTTTTTGGAATAAAATGTATCCATTATTTTTATTTTGAAGTACTAGAGAAATTTATAATTAAATGCATGTCCGCAATATATTTGTTTATTTTAAAATTCATTTTCTCTCAAGGGTGGTTTGCTTTATTTTGATGCATTTTATCTAACATACTTGCAGTCTCACAGAGTATATATCTTATCTAAGGAAAAATGTACAACTTGTAAATTGAGTTTGGGATGTGGACAATTTTGATCCTTTTATTTGGGTAAGAATAGTCTATCCATCATATTGAAGCAGAAACAATGGACATATTAGTAGACCTATTAAGATGGAATTAGTAAGACTAGTGAATTTCAAAGTCAGCTTGCTTAAAGCAAGAAAAAAATAAAAAACAAAAAATGTAAGATGAATTTTTTATCGATGAAGTTTATATAATTTTATTATATATTTTCTCTGTGGTTTGAAAAATATATATAAAGTAAAGAAATAAATAGTATTGGAAGATGTTCACATTCAATTTGAATTGAATGAACGGTATAGGTATATTATTATTTGTTTTTTCAAACTAAAATTTTTAAAACCTTTCAAGTTTGTTTAAAAACTTTCACAGTTTTGCCGAGGGAGTAACTCCATATTGAAATTTTATTAATTTTATTTTAATTTAATAAGTGATCAAATCATATAAGATAATAATAAGATATTCATCGAATACTACATTCATTTAAACACGAGGACTTTTTTTTTAACTATTAATAGTAATAAGAACGGAGACGTGTTGTTCATATTACTCTAGTTAGATGGTATATTGACTATTCAGAAGTTGACTTTTTTTTCCTTTCATACAAACCCATAATTTTGTTATGTCAATTGTCATGCTTATTTCAACGTGACATATCTAGTTTGAAAGCTTAATATTATTTCACAAAAAAGCTCAATGATCTCAGTCTAAATATGAGTATGTCGCTTTATTTAGGCTCACCGTTGTTTAAACATTATACGTTGTTTGGATGTGCTCTAATGCATCGCTTTAAATATCATTATGGTAATAAACAAATAGATCTTCAAAAAATTAAAGATGTTCCGTTCAATTCTTTCTTTTTCTTTCCATTCGGATCAACCCACCGATTCAACTTCTTAGATTTAAGGTGATTTATGTATTGCCCCAACGATATTATTGTTCCGTATCATTATGGAAGAAGATTCAGAGAAGATACGCACCTCTTCACGAATGAAAAAAAAATCAATCAACTTTCATTTGACATTTTGACCTAAATTCATTGATTCCTTGATACTCAATCAAATTATCTTTTTTTGATGATCGAATGCATTTCTATAGTAATATATTAATAATGTCTTAACTCTTTTTCCTATACTGAGGATCATCAAAACAAGTAAGAACACTATTTTGACAAAAAATAGCATACAGTAAATTTTTATTGCAAATTCACATAAATTTCAGATGATTATTTTTGACTAAAATGTCAATGCAAATTCACGTAAAATTTCAGTTGAATGTTTATTGAATTCAAAACAAAAAGATTTTGCATTAATTGGTAGGCCTTATTTAGCTTCAGGCAATTGAAAAATACTCGGTCAGGCAAAGAGTGCGTATGACTACATTATAATCTAGCTGGAAAAGATCAATATTATTTATGATATTTTAACACTATTTTCTTTCATCAATTTTTGTTTGTCCACATTTAACTAGCACACCCCTTAAGCTAATTACCAAAATGATAAGTTTATTGTATCCCTCTTTAAATATAATAAATTTAATATTTTAAAAAATACATTGAAATGTGAATAAGTAATACTCAATTATAAGGGAAAATAGAAATAAAATATTAAATTATTTTTTGATTTTCCAAATTGAATAAGTAAAATATACTACACTAAAATTATAAAAACAATGTATATTAAGTGTTTTTATTATTTTAAAGAAGTGTTTTTTCTCAGCTTATTGGGTCTGCATGGAAGTGGGAACAAAGACAGATTAATTAATGTGGATAGACATGCATAATTATTAGTGTCAATTGTCAAATCATAATTTGAAGAATCAAGTTGGTCATACCGCAAGTTATAATCTACTCCTTCCATCCCATTTTAATTATCATAATTTTTTCATTTTTAAAATCAAATTATGTAAATTTTGATTAATATTTTTAAAATATATTTTCATCATATATATATATATATATAAAATATTTACAATCAATAATATATTTTTTTATAATATATCAAATTAATTTAATTTATTTAACTTTAAAAATTAATCAATTTAACTTATTAGCAATTAAATGAGATGATGTGGTAGTGTAATTTGTTGAATCAAATAAATAAGGCGACAAGGTCAAATATGGAATAATGAGCACACTTTTCTCAATAACTGTTTCCCTCCTTACAAGTTGGTCTCAATTAATCAGTTGGACCGCTATGGGTTGCACTATTTTGTGTTATTGTTCCTTTCTAGGAAGACTTAGAAATTGGTGTTCCTGCTCTATTATTTTTATTCTAATTACGTGATATGGATAGAAGTTAAAAAAATTAATTATGGATATATTTTAAAGTTGTCCAAGAGTGAAAGGAGACTGGAGCTCGATTCATAACGGAGGAATCATAAAAAATTACGGATATACCTCAAATTGCTCAAGCAGACATGTCAACCTACTGCCTGCTTGGGCAGCTTAACTGACTCTTATTATATATTGTAAGTTGCAATATTTTTCTTGTCAATTAGTATGTTTTCTTATTTTTAGTATTTGAATTTGCTATATTCGAATTGAAGATTTTTCAGAATGGTATTTACTTTCACAAGACAGTGATAAAAATTGCATTATCTTTTTTCGATTTCATTTATGAAATTTTATTAGATATGTGGTTGTTATATTGACCGCAAAGGATTTATTTGAGTTTTGTTTTAAAAAAATTTATATGGTATATATAGAATTAAAATTATTTATATATATATTCATTATTGGAATTTTTTTTGACTTGGTCGTGTGTTTATTTTTTTATTCTTATAATAATGTAAAGTCTAGACCACTGATTCCACCGTATGAAATATGAATTGATAGTACAAATTTTGTTTACACAAAGCGTGTATATATCTCAGACTAATTTGAATAGCCTATTAAATTATGACTTTTCTTCTTTGAGGGAATGAAAAAAATAGTATTTAAAGGGGCCTTAGTTTGCCTTATTTGATCACACACACATTTATTTCCCATAATGGCTTTTCCTTTACTACTCTCCCTATCCATATTTCTCATCTTTTCATGTTACAAACTCTACCACCGCCTCACGGCCAAGCTTCCGCCGGGACCATGGCCGTGGCCGGTCATCGGAAACCTCTTTGACATAACACTAGTGAGGTTCCGATGTTTTGCCGAATGGGCCCAAATTTATGGGCCAATCTTTTCTTTTTACCTCGGATCACAGCTAAACGTAGTGGTGAATAATGCGGAACTTGCTAAAGAAGTTCTTAAAGATAATGACCAAAATTTGGCTAACAGGTTTAGAACAAAACCTCTTGATAATGTGAGTAAAAATGGGATGGATTTAATATGGGCTGACTATGGACCTCATTATGTGAAAGTAAGAAAGCTTTGTAATCTTGAACTTTTTACCCCAAAGAGACTTGAAGCTCTTAGGCCTATTAGGGAAGATGAAGTTACTGCCATGATTCACAACATTTTCAGAGATTCTAATAAGCCATGTAAGTTTCCTTTTTCACTTTTACAAGTTAAACCTAGTAGCATCAATCATGCATTATCATCATTGATATACGTAGATTTTTAACACGATTATGCGTATGTAGTATACATTCATCGATTATTTTAGTTTAAACTATTATAAAGCGATATTTGTCTTATTGTTCTAGAGTTTATATACTGAATACGTCTTTCTGCATGTGTTCAGGCAATGTTAGTAAAAGTATGATGCTAAGAGGCTACTTGGGATCAGTAGCATTCAACAACATAACGAGGCTAACATTTGGAAAAAAATTTATGAACTCAGAAGGTGAAGTTGATAAACAAGGTGAAGAGCTCAAAGCCATTGTAACAAATGGGATTAAAATTGGAGGAAAGCTAAATTTGGGAGAATTTGTACCATGGCTACGTTGGGTATTTAAAGATGACAATGAAGCTCTTAAGGCACAAGATGAGCATTTGGAGAAATTTACGAGAATGATAATGGAAGAACACATAATTGCTAGGGAAAAAACTGGGGAAACCAAACATCACTTTGTTGATGCTTTGCTTACCCTGCAGAAGGAGTATGACTTGAGTGATGACACTGTTATTAGTCTTTTTTGGGTAAGTAAAAACACTAGCTAATAGAATTTAACTTTTATACACTGGCATGATAAAAAGATATACTTTTATTTATGTACTAATGCACCCTCCAACTCCCCTAATGTTGCCTCACATGGCCGGTAAGTTTAGAGACAGATCGAACATTTTAATTTAATTAAACCCGGTGCTTAATTACATGTTCTATCCCTCATGCATTGCAGGTAACAATGTCAAAGTAGGTGGTTACAACATTCCAAAAGGTTCAATTGTACACGTTAATGTTTGGGCTTTAGGTCGTGATCCAAATATTTGGGAAGATCCCTTGCAATTTTGGCCAGAAAGATTTACGAAAGAGGAAGTTGACATGAAGGGACATGACTATAGGTTCTTACCATTTGGTGCTGGTAGACGAATATGTCCAGGAATGAACCTTGCAATTAATTTGGTCACGTCTATGTTAGCACATTTGCTGCATCATTTTGTTTGGTCACTGCCAAATGGTGTTGAGGTTGAAGAAGTTGACATGATGGAGAGTCCAGGCACAGTAACATACATGCAAACTCCATTACATGTTGTGCCTACTCCTAGGTTACCTACACACTTGTATTCACGTGTTGAATGAACATGTGACATTTATAATCAGGACTACTAGATTATAAGTCGATGGTAATATGTACTCCTACTAATTTTTTATTTTTACAATATATTTTTTATAATTTGTTCTCCAAGTTACTTTACTTCCAGGTCTTACGAAATTTGTAAGCTTATTTTGAAATATTAATTGTATCCATTATTTTATTTATTGAACTAAAGAATTTTCAATATATGTTCAATGCGTTTGATATATTTTGAACAATAATCTGATTGAACTTGAAGACTTTTTTTAACTTCTTTTTTTTTTTTCTTTTAAGAATGTTACTAAGGGCAAAACTTGCCAGAAATAGTAGATAGTATTTCAATAAAATCAATAGTAATATATTTATTAACTTGGAATCAAGTCATGGTCATAAACAAGTGCCCACACTCGAGTTGGCCAAAGATTTGATTTAGGAATGATGATAAATACACATATTGCTAATAAGAGCTTATTGTTATTTACATTAGATCTGATTAAACGATAAAAGCACGCACAAATCGAGCAGGAAGACTAATAGCGCGAAGCTTCCAATCTCGAAAGCATCAACACAAGCATACTGCATTCCCAGAACAAGTTGGCACAACCCAGCATTATACACATTAGCCGCCAATTCCCTCAAATCCACCATATTCTCTACGCACAACGCCTAATCCCCCTCCAATTGACAAGAACTCCGTCAAGGCCTCCGATATATACTTGCAATAAAGCAGCTGAAAGATGAGGCAGCGACAAAGCTGGAGAGTTGCAACCGGGTTTTGGTGGTATCTCCTGAAATTGGGCCTCCATTCAACATCAAGTCCCACTATGAGATGATGTACTCCATTTCATTGATCCAATACGTTACCACGTCTGGATCGGATGTAACAGTCGTTAGGATTTGCTCACGGTAAAAGTAGACATCGTAGATTTGATAGCAATCATCTATTAAATTTTTATATTTTCTAAGAGACAAATTACTATAAATATGTATGATTTTACAAAGGAAAATACAATAGTGAAAAGTATGGTGTAAATTTTATCTTTTAATTGTTTTTCTTAATATGTCTGCATTACCTCACAACGTCAATTAAAATGGGACAGAAGGAGTATTTTATTAATTGGCACTAAGGCGATAATTAAAATAGAAAAGAAGAAATATTAATAAATGTATATATGATCAGAGATAATTTGATAGTATAAAATGTTCTTTATTTTGACGATATATATAATTTAAACTCTTAACAAAAAAAAGTTTAATTGGTCATGTATATAATTTAAACTCTTAAGAAAAAAGCATAATTGGTCAGATTAATCACACATAAGTAATCAAACGCATTAAGTATATTATAATAGGAAAAAAATCCTTAAAATAAATATTTTCGAATATCGTTTGTGAAAAAAAAAAATCAAACTTACTATTATAGTCAAACACAAATACAAATAAGAAGCTATCCTTATCATGTTGAGAAACCTAATCCAAACTTATCCTAGGACATGAGAGGAAGTCCTTATATATGAAGGAACCTGTTTCCCTTTACTCAAAGAGTAATCTCGTCACTAAAATTTTAATTGTTTATCCAACAATCTAACTTGTACATTTTCATTGAGATTTGTAATTTTCGCCTCTTTCTTATTTCTTGACTCATAAAATCCTACCAGGCGTCCGTTGCCGTCGCCCAACCACCTGAGCCTCTTCTCGGACTCGTTGCGGACCAACTCGTATGATTTTTCGGGAATGTTGCACCGAAACCCCCTGTAGCCCCAGAATCCATGGGCTAACACCCACAGAAAATTGGCAAAATCGCCTGTATCCTGTTCTTTGGCCCATAAAATTCAACCAGGTGTCCCCCGATGCCGTCGAGCCACCTAGGCCTCTAGCCAGGCTCGTTACGAACCCACGCGTATAATTTTTCGAGAAAATTGGCTGGAGCCCCCTGCAGCGCCAGAATTTGTGGGCTAACACCCACAGAAAATGGCAGAAATTGCTTGTTTCCTGTTCTTTTGCCCGTAAAATTCTAACAGGCGTCTCCCGCCGTGGGCTAAAACTCATAGAAAACTGCCGAAATCGTTTGTTTCCTATTCCTTGGCTAATGAAATCCTACTAGGCGTCCTCCGGCCCCGCAGAGCCATTTGGGGATCTTGCCTAGCTCGTTACGGATCCACTCGTATAATTTTTTTCATGAAAGTTGCGTCAGAGCCCCCGGGAGCGCCAAATTTCGTACGCTAACAGCCACAGAAAACTGCTGAAATCGTTTGTTTCCTATTCCTTAGCCTATAAAATCCTACCAAGCGTCCTCTTGCCCCTCGCGCCACCTGGAGCTCTTGCTCAGTTTGTAATGGACCCACTCGTATGATTTTCCGAGAAAGTTGCGTCGGAGCCCCCGACAGCGCCAGATTTCGTGGGCTAACACCCACATAAAACTGTCGAAATCGTCTGTTTCCTGTTCCTTGGCCCATAAAATCCTACCATCCTCCGGCCCTGTTGGGTCACCTGGGCTCTTACCAGGCTAGTTACGGAGCCACTGTTATGATTTTTTAAGAATGTTGCGCTAAGCCCCTGGCTGCGCCAGATTTAATAGACTAACAC
This sequence comes from Solanum virginianum, assembly GCA_000787875.1. Taxonomy (NCBI): domain Eukaryota; kingdom Viridiplantae; phylum Streptophyta; class Magnoliopsida; order Solanales; family Solanaceae; genus Solanum; species Solanum virginianum. Next base: position 254,501 of record DF357298.1, on the reverse strand, counting down.
CCGCAGAAAATTGTCAAAATCGTATGTTTCTTGTTCCTTAGCCCATCAAATCCTACTAGGCGTCCTCCGACCACCTGAGGCTCTTATCGGGCTCGTTACGGACCCACTCGTATTATTTTTCGGGAAAGTTTCATCGAAGCCTCCAGCGGCGACAGATTCCCTGGGCTAACAACCACAGAAAACTGTCAAAATCGCTTGTTTCCTGTTCCTTAGCCCATAAAATCCTACCTGGCGTCCTTTTGCCCAACCGCTCTAAACACCCACGAAAAACTGTTGAAATTGCATGTTTTCTGTTTCAGAGCCCGTGAAATGCTCCCAAATATCATCCGCCACAGCCAGGCCTACTGGGACTTTTGGCAGGCTCGTATAATTTTTCAGCAAAAATGGCCCCGAAACCTTGGCAGCCCAAGAATCTGTGGGCTAACACACCCACAAAAAAATGCCAAAATTACATGTTTCCTGTTTTGAAGTCCGTAAAATACTCCCAGATGTCATATATAAAATCTCTATTCAGTAACCCCCTAAATGCTAAAAATGGTGTCGGTCATATAAAAGAGATGAATATTCATTCATTATTTAACTACGAATTATTCTATAAAATTTGAATTCGAAAATTTTGGACAGCCATACTTATAAAATATACATAGGCTATTATATGTGAAATATTTTTTTAAAAAAAGTATGGATCCCTATTTTGCGCCCCCTAAATATGACGTGCATTATAAAAATGATGTGGTCTATAAAAGCTGTGAATATCATTCACTCGGTAATTAAAGATGATCTTACAAAATTTAGAGTCTAAAGAATTCATACAGTGATATTTATAAAATATTCTTAGGCTAATACACATGAAAAACCAAAAAGGAAATCCCGAATTCCTATTTCCTAACCCTATGTTCTAAATCGGTGGCACAGATCTTCTAAAGACTATAAAACTGAAATCATGAATTTGATTGATTTTCATGTGAATTAGAACATGTTTTTCTTTAGAATTTTATTGATGGTTCCAATTCGCCTAAAGTTTGATAAGTCTATCATAAATAGTCTTGAGTAATCAGTACTCACCATATTTAACATGAATAACGTCATTTATTATGGCATTTCAGGTTTAAAACGCAAATTCATGAATTTGGTGATGTTGTGTGTACCTAGTACTTCCAAATTTTCCTGAATATTGATGAGTTCTATCCACCTGAAATATGATCTCCATAAGAGAGCAGAAAAACTCTCTTGAGATAATCTAATGAATTACTACACACTAGACTGAACATTCCATACATAATTCAAAGATAATAATTCAGTGTTTAATTAAAGATATGGGGGGAAACGAAAATCAAGGACTGAATGATTCACCAGGCAGGCAGAAGTATAGTTCAGGCACACGGCCAAGTGGTAAAGGGATAACTCACCCATTAAATATACAGGGAAAAAATGGACAACATTTTGAAGGCCACTAACAATTTAGACAGTTACAAAGAATCCGTTCTTACAAATTGATATTTGAGTGATCGAAACGGGAAATATGATGAGAGCTGAATATGGTAGCAGTTCAAAATTATCCAGAGAATACTTATATGGTTTCGTTCTATAAGTAGTTTGCTCGTTTACCAATTTTAGATGTGGCAAAATTTTTTTAAGATATAACTGTAACAGCCATAAATAAACTCACAGACCGAAATGTCCTGCATGTTCAACAGAACCAGCTTAGACAAGCTGCTGCTACCATAAAAGACTCTCAAGCATGATTTTCCTGCATGTGCCTTTTGTGGTCCCTCTCAGAATAATCATGCCTCCCCGGCCTGTTTCTATCATCTGGAAAATACTCATGCTGCTTTCCCTCCACCAGTTTGTCTGAAGGGCTACTTGCCTTTCTCTTCCTACTGTTCGACTTGGGTGACCGATAACCCCTGTCAGCATCATCATATGGTTCCAGTTCCCCTTCTTCGACGTAGTCAAGCTCTTCTCCTCGTGAAGACTTCCACTTTGAACCTTGGGGATGTCCATCTCCACCCTCATCTTGAAGCTTTGTGTTATGTGTGTTCTCATGCTCCAGCCTGTTTGAAGACTTGGACCAGCTTTCCTTTCTTTCGCGCTTGTTTTTCTCATTCCCAGCTGCCAGTTCTATCCCATCCTCCAATTCTCTCTCAATGAGATCATCGTCATCCATAACATCAGTTTTCTTGGTTACATCCCCTTGAGACTTCCTGCGTTTCTCCAATGCTGCCTTGACCTTATTCTCAACAGCTGCTTTGACCTTATCTTTATCTATCTTTCTAACTTCTTGTGGAGACTGGCCAACTGCACCATCCTTGTTCTCCAGGGCTCTACCATGGTACTTTTCCTTTGATTCCCCTTTATGCCTTGGTTCAGCTTTCCTAGTGTTCACTTCCTGATCATCTTCAGCATTGCTCTCGGAACCATGCCTTGATCTACTTTGTACCTCTGCCGTACTACCCTGATAAGACACCTGCTCTCTTTCATGCTTCTGTCTATCATTCATATCACCATCTCCAATACCGTCTGAAAAGTTATGCTCAGTACTTCCATACTCATTATTGCTATTTTGAGCTGTCCTTGTAAGCCCATTGTGATTATCAGCATATGATTCAGGAATTTCCCTAGAGGATGCAGGATAGGAGGTTCCTGCATTTGTATTAGCACCTCCACCCAGGGAGTTACTGTTATTTGCAGCATGCTCTTCTTGTGCAGCTGAAGATTTTGGGGTGACATCAACCTCCTGCCACCAAACCTTCTCGCCATCAGATGGGAGCTTTACTTTGAGAAACTTGGCTGCAAGGAAAATGGCACCTGCTGCAATGTGATGGGGCTTAAATTGCAAGCATAAGGACGTCCGAAGCCTGCACGCGGCTCTCCCACGTCAACTAGAGATAAGTGTGACCATCAATTGGAACCATACAAAAAATACATAGAGAAAAATACATTACCCATCATTCACAAAGTTCCATGCAACTTGAGCTAGGGCATTTTTAGCAACATTGAACTTCTTTATTGCCTCGACAAGGGGTTTATATGGATGATGTACATTAAGATCAAAAGCAAGAGTTGCAAGAACCACCCTCTCTCCAGACAAAATTAGTTCTTTTTGTTGTTCATATACTTCCTGCATAACATTGAAAATGTTTCATAACCCTTTAATATGTAATACTAAGACCCTGGAAATGATTCAAAGTACCACGGGAATCATATTAACTCCAAACTGAACAACCGATAACTGATCATACAAGCAAAATCTTTCAGATATAAGCATTGTATGATGACGCAATCATAAAGGAAAAAAATCCAGAGGACCTAAAATTAGAACATGGAATTAATAGGTATGTACATGACCACAAGGCCAAGGGGCAATACCTTTTGCTTGATCCTCTGAATAGCTGCAGGATCCTTTTTATGAATGATCTCATAAGAAACAAGTATAACATCTTTCAGGGGACGAGGAGTTTCTTCAACCTTTCCTGCTAGGAACATGCATACTGTGGCAACAGTCTGCAAAAGGTATGGAAGATGGACAGAAAATTAGTTAGTCCTAACTACCGCAAACTTTTGCTAGTTAGTAAAATTTCCCCTGACAAAGTCCATTATTAGATGGGATTCTGATTTTTTTTCCTGTCCATTAGCATACTAGACATGTTATTAGACAAGGCTAAAGAAAACTTGTCTAGTGGCATATACTTAGACATAAATTCAGGACTGCAACCACATTATTTTAGGTTGAAGAAAACAAAAGAAGTCCAACTAAAATATGCTACTAAACTAGCTTTCAAGAAAGATTCCAACTAATGTCTTGCCATGTCTTGGCACTACCAGTTGGGGCTGTAAACAATCAAGGGATTCTTCATGAGAAATGGGCTTGAGAAGGCCACTAGGAAAGCTAACCAACCCAAGCACAGCAAAATACACCTAGGGGATTCCACTAGAGAGAAAAAAAATATATATAAAATAGAACATAAAGCCCGAGGAAAATTTGAGAATATTTTCACTAACTGTGAGTCAAACTTCGATTTTTCATCTGAAACAACCATAAACAAGAGACCAACCAACTAAAGATGCTGCGACCAGCTATAGAGGAAAGATGATAAACATATTTTCCTCCAATCTTCCTCCCCTTCACCTTCCGAGTTTCTTATTGCTGTGAATTTGGGAAATTTTTTGAATTGTTGCCCATCATTCTGCAATCCTTCAATTTATGATTATCATAGTGTTCTTAGTACCATAAGGAACCAACACCTGTAATCGCAATTGTTCTTCACAGACTTAACAAATTTGAAAAAGTAATGCATCATTTTGAAATGCTTCTCCCTACAACATAATTGGAGATCAGTGCTTAATACTCATGAGAAAATGCTTATAGGTATGATGATCTAAGGTTTTAGTAGGTATTGCAAATTTGATCTAGCCAAATGAAAGGTATCTCTATCTTGAGAGTCAAAAGTCAGTGCCCCTCTGTGTTGGACACTTCATCATGCTGAATGCTTGATGGTTGCTGATTTGACGCTCAACAAACTAGTTCATTACAACATTGCATGTTCTGCAAAAATAAAAATGTTGAAATGGTGTCTAGGCATACTAGGAAAGATAAAATTAGAAATAAGGATATTGAGGACAATGTGGGCGTAGCCCTGACGGAGGACAAGATACAAGAGGCAAGGTAGAGATGGTTCGGGTGTGTAAAGAGGAGATGCACACATGTGCTAGTGAGGAGGCATGAGGAGGTGTGAGAAGTTGGCTATCAAAGGTTTCAAGTGAGGCAGAGCCACGCAAAAGAAGTATTGGTTGAGAGGTGATTAGACAAGACATATCGCAACTTCAACTTACTGAGTACATGACCTTAGATAGGAGATTATGAAGCGCACGGATTCGGTTGAAGGTTGGTAGGTAAGTGTAGTCTCGTTTCCTTCTATACTAATAGTCATAGTATTACTATTGCAGGCTCGTGTTCCTTGATTTTCTGTTACTATTATTGTTCCTTATAATTTGTTTATCTTATTATTTGTTGAAATCGATGACTTCGTATACAAAAACAACAACATACCCAGTGAAATCCCACAAGTGGGGTCTGGGGAGGATAGAATGTACACAGACCTTACCACTACCTAAGTAGAGAGGCTGTTTCCGGGGAACCCTCATCTTGATGAATTCGTATATATTTTATTTAAAAAAAACAGTAAAGTACATTGGCTATACTGACACCATAGTACATCAAAAGACACTAAGAAACTGGGGTTATTCTAGTCTTCTAGAGGGAGTCTAATACATCTAGAATTTCAACAGTTTCTAGTTTCTACTTAGTGAAACTGTCTAAACCAATAACAAAAGAATAAAATAGAATTCATCCTAATCTGTTGGATAAAATTGCTCCTATTTTCAAACCATCTGGAATTCATCCAGATGTTGCTACATGGATCCATTCCCAATCTTCCTTAGTCTCTGACATCCAAACCTGCTTCTTCCCAACTTGATAGAGTTTCAGAAATTTTTCTAAGGCATCATCCATGTCATACCTCTGAGCGACAGGAAAATCCTCCAAAACTTGTTTATTGCATTATTTTTTTATTTGCACCGGGTGTCCGAGTCTCTTTGAGCCCCGACTAATCCCGAGGGTGCGTAGGCCCTCGGCAAGGAGCTTCCCGCAAGTGACCACAGTTAATTCAAGTTTTACCTAGTCCGATGGCCCTCAGAAATTGTTTGCGCCCAGTGGTTTTCAAACTAGAGACCTTGTTTATTGTATTATTTTGTTGTAGTTATTGTTCATTTTGTAGTAACATTTGTCATGCCTTGTATTTTGACTTAGTTTCTTCACTCATGTTATTACGTTGGACCGAGGGTCTATTAGAAAAACCTCTCTACCTCCCAAGGTACGGTAATGTTAGCTTACGCACTACAGACCCCATTTGTGGGATTACACTGGGTATATTGTGGTGTTTTTACTAGAACTGCTGGTGTTGTTGTGGATTAAAGCCAAGGTTGTGTTTAGCAATGCTAATTGCTTGGTAAGATAAAAGTACCAGTACTCCCTTTCCTTTTTTCCTTTCTAGCACCCTTTTTTCTCTTGAATGTTATTTAAAATGCAAAGTATGATAGCTGGCAAGAACATATACGACACTTGATCTATGCCAAAAGGCAAAGAAGGTATTAACAAAAACATAAGATGAAATATAAATTTCTCTATGCAGGCTTAGGAGAACGTCAAGAGCTTGAACCCTTCCGTGGACAAAAGCTTGGTATGGAAGTAGAGAAAGGCTGGGGGTCAAACTCAATTACCACATAGTTTGGAACCATGCACCACTGGTTGACTAGCACTAAGCAATTTCTCGATTCTCAAAAAAAATAGTAATAAATACATATTATTACTTGCAAACCAATCAGAACTATGCAGCTTTCATTTTTTTCCCGTGCAATTTAATCAACCAAGCCCAACTAGACGCACTGATTGTTTTAGCCAATAGATCCCATATCTTGAGACTTGGTAAGTTTAAGCAACAAACGATAATTTGATCATTCATGCCTTGTATTACATGGAGTCCAACATCATTATTCACACAATATTAGAAAATATGTTATGCAGTCGCTTTTTCATTTAACAAATGTAATAAGGTCAAGTAACTAGAGATGCAAGAGATGGAAAAACTGAAACAGAAAGTTACTTACCCTCCTATCATTCCTTGCATGAGATTGTCGGAGAAAGAATCGATGACAAAATATTATTGCAGTGGCAATTGTTACCTGAGGCCTGCAAGCGGAGGACAATTGAAGCATGTATGATAATGGTCAATTAATATTTAATGGAATTAAGATATGATGCTGTGTTTATTAAGTCTGTGAAAGTGTCAAAAATGGGCGTTCTTATAACAAAAAATGTCAATACTATGAACTTATGTATAATAATCCAATTATCTTATCGAATATAATAAAATAATGTATGTCAGCAAAGGAACAGGATGAGGCTTGAAGTCACTGACAAAAATTCATAAACTGAGTGCAATAGAAGCAACTCAGAAGCATGAAAAAGTGAGAGTTTCATCTAAACCTCCAAAATATATCATGGTACGTGTGTGTGTGCAGCCTAGGATTTCCACTCTTAAAGAGCAAACAATCGAAGAAGATGCCAAATGGTAGATTGTGTCTAGGATTATTTTTTTTTTTTTGTGTGTGTGTATGCACGCACAAGTCATGGGGTTTGAACCCTTTCATAAGAAAAAAAAACTGGTATTTAAGTGAAGAATAGTAGAAGAGCAAGGCCATTATTCATTGAATTCCAAACCATCCATAATAGCTCTGGGAATTTTCTCGGTTTTCAGAAAAAGGTAATGATGTTGCAGCAACGCCTGGAACATGAATACCAGGTCATGTAGAAGGACAAGAATGAGTGTTTTAATAGTGAAATAAACCCAGTGTCATGGTGTTTCTTTCATGAAACACGAACTACAACTTAGGTTGACCAATTTCCCAACAGCACCTCTTTTGCCAAAGGGCATCTTCTATATGACTTGTATGCTGAGCTTCCAGCATAATCCCAAAAAGGTCAGGATTCAATTAAGACCACAGCCAGCAGACTTTCTGAAGAATAGAGAAAATCTTTTTTCCATGCCAAGATAAAGCTCTAATCATGATCTGAGCCAGACCAAAGAACTGAATAGGAAATCTAGGCATATAGACCTTTTGGAGAGTTGGAACTTTTTCTGCAAAGTTTCTTTTTTTGGAACTAGTAATGTCGTATTCCCACAAGTTGAAGCTGAATGATTGAATGTTACTTCAAACACTATTCAATCAAGATATCATAGAGCTTCCGACATATCAAGTAACTCAAAACTGGTTATGCTTTGGACCAAGGAAAGGGCAAACTTGATCTGATCTTGGAACTCTCCTTAAAATGATAAAAATGAAAGAAAGATGACACGACCTTTTATGGGCAAACTTGATCTGATCTTGGAACTCTCCTTAAAATTAGCTAAAGTATCCAAGCTGACTGTTGACTCTTTGCTCGTCTCATGAAAAGAACTGAGAAATAAGATCCCATTGTGGATCACAGCAGTCATAATACATTGTGTGCGGAACGAGTAGGTATGGCAAGGGCCCAAGGAAAATAAACTCAACAGGTAGAATGGAATGTTCTCCAACAATTCAGTTGGCTCAAGAAAACCAGTATGTAAGGGCAATACTACTACCTTGGTCACTATTAATGCAAAACCAGTAGTTTTTAGATGAATCAAGAAAAGAAGAGAAGAATTCTGGAAATAGTTTGCTTGACTATTCCTACTAACATACTATATCATAAGGCCATACATCAACCTATCCCTACTAGCCTAGTAGGCTTCTATCCTAATACGTGACCTCCACACCTTTCTATCTAAGGTCCATGTCCTCGGTGAGATGAAGTTTTGCCACATCTTGTCTGATCACCTCCCTCAATACTTCTTCGGCCTACCTACCCCTCCGTGTAACCCCTAATTCCAACCTCTCGCACCTCCTAACATGGGCATCAGTACTTCTTCTCTACACATGTCCAAACCATCGCAGTCTTGCTTCCATCATCTTGTCAGCCACAGGAGCCACTTCTAACTTCTCCCAGATGGTCTCATTCCTAATCTTATCACTCTTTGTATGTCCACACATCCATCTCAATAATTATTGACGCTTATTGACATAATTTTCACTCATAAATTTCACTTAACTGTAGTTAATTAATTTGTATAGAAAATTGTTATTTGTTAAAGTTTACTTTTTCTTCCGTTACATATTATTTAAATTCTTTTATTTGTGCCTTAAAATCCCCTACAAGAAAGCCCTAGCACGCTTTCTATATATATATATATATATATATATATACAGCAAATATTTGAGATAAGAAGAGGATAAGAGGGCATCAAAGAGAGGATTGAATGTACTGCTCATACTAAAGAGACATCTAATGTAGATTCACAGATGTAGCAACATGGACCTTAGTACCTCTTCTCTCAAATCAGAGGACCAACTCCTTTTTTTTTTTTGGAGAATTAGATGACCTACTCATTTTTACAAGTTGGAGCCAAGAAGGCAGCTTTCTCCACAAGTTCTCCCAATTTGGTATGTTAAAATGCAAATCTAACAATAAAAGCAGAATAACAACCTAATTCAACCGGCCAATTTCAACACAACCTAGAGTAACCTTAGATTGACAGCGTGTAATGGTAAGGCAGAACGGCAATGCAGATTACTCCAAGAACCCGTTTGGTTTAGATGAATTTAAGTAGCTTTTAAGCATGAAGTGATAAAAATAACTATTCAAGTGTTGGAGATGGTTTTTTAAATAAGCAGTTACATGTTCCGATAGAAGTGCTGAAAATTAAAATACATTGTTGATATGTGGTAGAAAAGCATTGAAAGATAGTTTTTCCGTTATAATGACTAAAACATCCTTAGATCTGTTAACACTATTTAGGAGCTGATTACAACAAGATATTTATTTCTAAATGGGTTCAAATACAAATTAATTTATGTCTCAATCTACTTTTAGCTCCAAACTGATTAAATAAGATCAATTTTTTATAAATATAAATAATTTATTAGCAAAACCTTCTTGTACTTCGACTATAGTACTATTTTGTTGTAGATACTGCTCCTTCTTTCAGAATGCTTTGTCGTGGTTTCTTCGCTTCTGATATTTCTTTCCCTAAACGGCTTTGTTATGTTTTTCCCTGAGCCGAGGGTCTATCGAGCTCAATCTCCCAAGGTAGCGGTAAGGCTTGGGGACACACTACCCTCCCAAAATCCCACTTGTGCAATTACATTGGGTATGTTGTTGTATTCTTTTGTAGAGCACATAATAATAAATATCTGGTTTTAAAGTGGAACTATAGATGCTTGATAGATTGTTTAGGAAAAATTGAAGGATCTTGTTAAACCATAGGATTATTATTAATCATCAATAAATTAATTATCTCCAAACGACACTCTCATTAACAAAACACATAGAAATTATCTTTAACAAAATTCCCTTACTCCATAAAAAGAAGAGATACAAATTAAAAACTATCTGGCATCTAGGTAGCCAAGCACATTGGAGAGGAAAGGGAAGCAAAGCATCATTTTGCATAATAGACAATATGCAGCAAACAGAATGAGGTGCCGAAAAAAAAAAAGCTCCCAATCACTAGCTTCCTTTCAGAGATTGGAAATTACAGAGATGGAAGGCAACTATGAAAGAAACAATAGAGTAGCAGCTTCTTGGTCTGAAGGATACGTTGAGAATTATAAGAAGTGTCAGGGATACAAAAGTAAAATAGTTGGTCAAACCGAAATAGCTTTTAAGCTGAAAAGCCATAAGTAATTAGACAACTGATATCTTTTGCTTGTTTTGGTTTAAAAACACTTTTAAGTTAAACACAAACCAAAACAAGCTAAAAAGGTACTTAAAAACTATTATATATGCTTTTTGAGCGCCACCTAAAACACCCTCCAAGTCATCCTTACAACAAACAAACAAAAGAAGTATAGATCATACCAAGTCGAGCGTTGGCAATTCTATCTGTGCATAAAACAGGTTGCACCTTCTAAGAGAAAAGACTAAAAAACAATAACGAAATAACACAAAAAAGGCATCCAACTCAAAAATAAGGACTTACACTTTTAGCCGCATGCCCAAATCTTGTAGGAAGGTACAATATGACTTGCGTAGATAAGTCTCTTTCTTCAAATCTATACCACTAAGTCGCGACGGGGAGTTCTCTTCAATTTCCTTCCTGGAGAGATACCACCGACCACCATTCCCATCTGGCCTTTCTTGAGAAGCCCTAAAACTGCCACCTTCGTAAGCTTCATGATGCATCGAGGGATCACCGGTCATCAAACCAGCCATCGGTACCTCTTCACTCCTCGCGGAAGCTATCAATGAATTATGAAATGGTCTCTATGCACAACAGCAGTTATTTAGATGACCATCAGCGAGCAACATCCTATAAATAAATGAGACAGGAACACACAGGATTTGAACAGGAAAAATAACCACATAGAGGGAGTCAGTATCTTTCAATAAAGAGTATATCACTTAATCCATGAACACTGTACTCTTCATTACAGAGTATACTGGAAGTTAGTAAGTGGTATTTCATTCGCATAACACTAGCTTGTCACAACAGGTATATTACAGTTTCTTTTGAGTAAGAGGAGGTGAAATACAGAGAGGAAAAAACTGACCGAAATTTGACGTTTATTTATTGCAGAGGATTCTCCAGTTTTGTTAATAGTAAAAGATAAAGTCCTGTAAGCAAGTCATAGATGTAGTTTTTTCAAAAAACAAAAACAAAAAACTCTCCTATGGGTTTTATAACCTTACAAAATTCTTAAGAAATTCTATAACCTAGATAAAGATTAAAATTGGCCAAAACAGTCAGAAATTTACAAGCTCAAGTGTCCCCCCAAACAATCATTTTTTTTAAAAGCTGGAAGAAACATACAGATAGAATGAGTTGCTTTTCAAGGTAGGTAAGTCAATTTGAATGTTAAATTTGTTCCATCATAAGTTACTAGTTGAAATAAGCAAATGTTTTATGCTCAAAACCTAGAGTGGCTCAACCCTAAAGCCACTAAAGCAGTGGCTTTAGGCCCAAAATCCACAAAATTACAAATCCCCGAAAGAACCAAAAAGCCCCAAATTCAGTTCAAACACACACATGCAAATCCGAAGACATCAAATCACACAGAAAAGAAATAAATTTGATTAAACAAAGAAACAAAACTGGAGATCAACCCAAAATCAGAGCAAGCAAGCACCGACAGAGACGATAAACCCAAAAGATGGAGGAGATAAACACGAAACAAACCAAACAAATCTGATGAAGGCGTTGTAAAATGCTAATTAAGCAATACCAGAATGTGTAGCTGCGGTTTGAAGGACCAAAATACCTAATTTGTGAGCTTGTGCTATTCAAGATAGGGTTACAAGAAGAAGAAACAGAAGGAAACAAGAAATAGAGATAACAATTAACCTGCTCGCTTCGAATAACTGAGGAAAGATTCTACTTCATCGCCGGCGAGATTGAAGGCGAGAAACGGCGCCGATGAGGGCAATTTAGGGAACTGAAGATAGGGAGGGAGGGTTTGCGAGACCAGCGAAGAGTGCAATAAGCCTAGTGAGGAAAAAGGGGGCTTTACTGCAAAGTGGGGAAAATCTGTTGATTTTTATTAGATTTTACGGTTCAAATGAACCGTCCGGTTTTTTGTGTGTGAAGAGCAGTAATTTAATCGGTTTACTTAACTTTTTATATTTTCGGGAGAAAATGCACAAGTATCCTCGTACTATAATTAAAATCTCACACACTTAAATTTTAATTTGATCATATTATCTCCTGAACTCATTTTTTTCATAATTAAATATCAGAGACACACTTTATATTTTTGCTAGAGACACACTCTTTATTTTATTTTTTTTGCTATAATAATTTCTAGGTAGAAATTTGTCTGCCCTTTACGTGGTATATTAGCCAAATCAAAAAAATAATCTTGTTTAAAAGATCTCAAAAAAAACTGAAAAGAAAAAAGATCTTCAAAAAAGAGAAAAATTTTCACGTATATATATGAATAAAAAGAGAAAAATGACATATGTTTTATAACTCATAACAGCATAAAATGTTTATGTTATAAATTTGAGATTAAAATATCTACTATAAAAAAGACTTTAACAAGAGAAAATTTGATGGTTAAAAGTCTATATCTAATATGTAAATCAACAACAATATTAATTATCACCAGTCAATGAATATTAATGACCAACAAAAAATATAACTATTCTTTCTTTTTAGCAATTAAAATTTTTCTGCGTTAACTTTCTTTAAGAGTTAAAGATCATTAATTATAATGATAAGTCTTGATTACATGATGATTTTAGCGTTTCCTTGATGCTTGGGTGTTAGTTTGATTGATTTTGTTACTTAATTTTCATATATTTAATATATTTTTTATGCAATACATAAATAACAAAGAAAATTATGAAGAGGCTAATAATACAGCAGATAGATAACAGATCAAGGAGGTAAAGTGATCAAAGATCGACCAAAAAACGCTAAAAGTAACGAAAGTTAAAAGGTAAATCACAATTATTACTTTTTACATATAAGTTATATATGTCTTCACTTTTAACACATAAAAAAGACAACTTACAAATATTTTGAATTCGATTTTTGAAAAAAACTGTAGCATTCTAGTCTAGTTTCGAGTTCTTTAAAATATTTGTCAAATAAACTCTCCTAAGTAAAATTGTGAATATATTTACCAGCATCATCAATTGCAAACAAAAAATGTTGTTGGAACAGCTAACCTAAAAATTTTAGTATGAACGGATTTTTTTAAAACAATACATTTTATGTCTTCTAGATTACTAAAATGCAACCAACAAAGTATAATATTATTAAAATTTTATCGAAGGGACTTTGACACCTTCTTTTTCACTATACAAATACTACTATATTGAAACGCACACACTCCAATCTTTATAATCAGGCTCAATTGGAGAAAATTTTAATCGTTCATACTTACTTTTTATTTCAATACTTATATCGAAATAATCATACGTAATAAAATAAAACATAGTTATTGAGTTGAAATAAAAATATATGGTTGGCATAATTTATCAAAAAATGGTTAGCGAGAAGGAAGGGAATGAGAGGAAGTCATTGTAACCGTTTTTCAAAAGAGAGAAATGGTAAAAGAGACAAAATTCCCAGACTGCTGGGAAAAAATAACAAAGGAAAAAAAAAAAAAAAACAGACAGAGAAGAAGGGGGGGCCTTTGTCTCTCAATAACTTTCCAGTAAAAGGAATTTTTGTTTCTCTCTGTCTCTCACGCTCAGCCGTTGTTGTTCGTCTCCCTGAATGCCTCACCAGTATTCAGGGTAATCGTTTTCATTATTAATGTTAGTTTTTGAAATTGAGTAAACAGAATTTCATACTCAATCTCATAGATACATATAGAATTCTGCGGAAAGCCGTATTCGAGGAAAGTCGTATGTACGGCTTGGAGTAAAGAATGTCATAAGAAATCTGTTTACATTGTAAATTTTCTTGATTTTTTATGCAAAGATCGAGACTTTTTGTTGTGTCATTGTAATATAACGTGTTTATTACTCTCTTTCACGTGCATATTCACGGAGAAGCAGAGATCGATCCAGGATTTTAAATTGTATTATGCTGAATGCGTAACTTCAGATCTGCCATTGTGGAGGGGGGTGGAATAGACCAAAATACCTAATTTGTGAGCTTG
>DF357298.1:213043-233977 GCA_000787875.1 Solanum virginianum | reverse complement strand
GATCGGACTAAACTCAGAGCAGTTAGAGAGACCCTCCCATTTTTTACGTCAGAATCAACTGCAAAGATGACCTCTGTGATATTCGTTCCAGATATATTTTCTAATGATATTATTTCCACCTGTTAGAAGCACAAAATCAATGTGAAAGGGAAGAAACAGCAAATGAAAATTTACGGAAGGATAACAAAGATAAGGGAGACAGTAATTATTGTACATACTTTAGTATGGGAAACACTTATTTCATCAAAAATATCATCTGCAAGTTGCAAAATGCTATCATTGACAAACGAAACTGGCTTCCCAAGCATGAAACTGGCAACTATATCATGACCTGGAAAACCCAAAACACATCGATGTGAAAAGCTGGAAATATTTGCAGTGAGCATATGAGAGTTATTTGTTAGTAGGTATTTTATTTTTCAAATATAAATAGGATATTCAGATTACTCAGACGCTTTACAAGAGAACGAAACAACATACCCAGTGGAATCCCACAAGTGGGGTCTGGCTTCTTTACAAGAGAAACAAACCAAAAATCTCAAAGTAACTGAAACCAGCTTGACATATGTAGTTCCAGTATAGAGGTGCTTTGGTTTCACTGTCAAGAAACAGCTATCAACTAGTAGACTCCATGAACTCCTAAGGTTTCAAGCATTTATTGTACTTCAAGGACACTTTTACTCTATGCCTAGAGAAGTACATCCACCTAGAGAAAAACTCTATTCTATGACTATTACTACAATACTTTTATCATATCTCAATGCTACAAGCAAATGAAGTTGTTGATGAAATTGATTATTACTTGTGGTTAAACTAAGCTATGAAAAGAAAACAATTGGTTAATTTGGGAAGGAATTATAACCTACTCCCTCAGTTTCAAATTTATGCATCTCTTTTTCCTCTTTAGTTTGTTTATGAAAGAAAGTCATTTTCTATATTTAGTAACTCTTTAGTTCCAACATTCTATGTTGCATGTTTAAAACCACAAGATTCAAGAGGCATTTTGGTACACTACACACATCTTTAAAGGTAAAGGTTAATCTTCAGCTGATAATGTGTGAGTACACCAAAATTTTCAGAACAGTCAACAGCTAGACAACATCCATAATTCTTTTTTAAATTCCAATTAAAAAGGTACATTCTTTCTTGCTGAGACATAAATAGATATCTATTTGATGCTACACTCAACAAAATAGACACTCTTGTTTATCTTGTTTATTTCACCAGGGAAAATGTATGTAACAGAATACACAAATACTTTAATACAAGTTTAATAACAGACTCATCAATTATACGTCTAACTTACAAACCGCCAATCCCAGGTGAAAACCAAAAAGGCAATTATTTGCCTAATTTGATAGAATGAACATTTAGGTCACTATCCAGAGTTTAAGGGGGATAAAGACATGACACCTAAGCCTAACTCAACCCCGAAAGCAAGCTCATGAGGGGAGGCTTTCCCAGGTCCATATAAGCAACCCACTGGTCCATTCCACAATCAATATGGGACTCTAACTCACTCTAATCCTCCTCATGCCCAAGTCCAACTGGAGTGCCGACTGGGAGCGCAAACAAGGTTGGACCCAACTCAATACCATACAAAAGAAGGTATGAGTATTCTTGATATATTGTTTCACAAATCAACAAGTATAAATACATGTCCATAGAGTCCTAACTATGGAAAAAATTAAAAAGAGATCCTACGGATATGATATCAATCCCTACAATATGCTATCTGTGTATACAACAAGGAACATGGCTATATTCATTTCTTTATAAGGGCCAAAATGTGATCCCCATTTAAAATGCCTATCAAATTAGCAGCAAATAACTTTCCAGTTTCCTAGCTAGGCCTCAGCAATTGAAAATTCACTTCATTTAACCAACCTAAAAGAACCCCAAAAATCAAACATATGAGCTCATTTAATAACACAAAGAGAAGCTTATGCAAACCCATCAGATTTCAAACAAGGTACAATACCAGATTATAAACTCATAATTACCAATCTAACACAACAAATTACACATAAAGATCTTCCAAGCAGAGTATATTGCCATTAAGTCACAGAAAGATGGTACCTTTACACTTTTTTCTAATCAGTGAGCTATAAAAATGATACCTTTATACTTGATGTCAAGATCCAAATCACCCAGATCTCCATTCTTGAAGAATGGCAATAAGAAAACAGCAGAAATCAAGACTCCCAAGCCAAGCATCAATACAAATACACATTTAAAACTCACCAACCCTTTGAACCTACAGCAACACCTATCCTCTGCATTTTGGTTTGTAATCTGTGCATCCAATGTAGTACTAGGTAACTGTTCTTCCTCTCCTTTCCCCATTGGAAACACTTATAGCAATGTGAGTCAAATTCCCTTTTCTTATTCTTCATTTCTACAGTAGCATAACAAAGAATCCATTGCCTCTTCTTCTTTGTTCTTGGAGACAATTGGAAGACAAAATTTCTTATTGTGGTGAGACTAAAAGAGTTTTTGTTCTTTTTCTGGTTAGGGTTGGGAGGGAACTTGGGAGTTGGAAGAGAGTAAAGTGAGTTGCTGCAAAACAACTCAGACAACTTTTGTTGTTTTGCTTATAATGGCGTTTTATCGACTCCACAGTTGTTTTTGTATGTTGTAATATAATTCACGTACAAATGGAAAGTTTGAAATACTTTCTTTTACCCGTCTAAAGCGCTTTTATTACACAATTCACATAATTGAAGATTTATGTGCAATCACATTATCACTAAGGACTTTTTTTATTTTTGGCAGTGACTACGTAGCTTTTTCTAGCAACGTTAGTATATAAAATTTGAATTTTATAATTTTTGAACGATAAATTAAATAATTAACGTTAAAATTTGAGAAATAAAAAGCTTTGTATTTTTACCATTACAACAAGAAGAGAGTGAGTTGTAGTAAATGCCAAGAAAAGAAGTTTGTTTCTCAGCATTTATTTGATTCAGCTTACACCTTAGGTGAAACTTTATTTCAATATTGAACAGGATTCTCAACCAACCTAGGACTCCTTGACTTTGATATATGATCCAACTTATTTCTAGGTGAACCAATAAATGGGAAAAGCATAGGCCATCTATATACAATTTAATAATAAATGTTTTAGTTTATTTTATCTCAATTATTAGAAGAAAAAACCATGTAGAATTTTAAGTTATATTAGCACCTTCAAAATAATTTAAGTTATATTAGCACCTTCAAAATAATTTGATGAGAGGATTTAGTTTGTGAGAAGACAATGGTCCTAAAACTCTAAACATAATCTGTATCACCTATGATCCGTTTTCATAGACCCGATCCGAATAGGGATTTTTATCCATTTGTTTAATATAATTGTTTGATTTGATTTTTGTTTTAAATCAATGTTTAATTAAAGCATCAACAATTCTACTTCTTCATAACTAAACAAAATTTAAAATAATTAAATTGCTCAAGTAAACTAAATACATTAAAATGTTGCACAAATTATAAAACGCATTTGTCAAATGCGATTTATGTATATTTTCATAGAAAAATAATTTTTCAAGAACGTTTTAAGTTTTCAGTCAAAAAAATAACTGAAATGCGATAAGTCCGCGTCGCTGACTTGCCCCATTACGACACTTGATGTTTATTTTTCAATAGCAAAGACATTCTAGTTTTTTCTTCACCCATCCTGGACCAATACCCTGTCATTTTGAAGTCGTTTTCACCCTATAATTCTATAATCTATGCAATTCCTTTCACTTTTTTACAAACATCATTCAGAAACAACAGTTAGGAAAAGAAAGAGGGGTTAGGGCTTGACAAGGGTTCTACAAATTTTCATGAAAACTCGTGCCCAAGTATGTAAGGTCATCTAAAAATTCTATTTTTGAAGTTATTCCATGTTCTTAGAATGAAATCTAGTCAAGAACCAAGTCAGTTTCATTCTTGTGAAAAACTGTGATATGCTAAGGTTTTCTCATGTAAATTTTATTGAAATTACTATTCTTATTCTCTGAATTTCATTGTTGAGCATGTTTCTTTAAGTCATGAAGTTTATTATGGTTATAAGAATCCTAATTTAGTTGAGAATTATTTCCCTAACATGTTTTTACTTGCATTGAAAAATGATTAAGCTTACTACAAACACTTAATCATGCTTATGTACAGTAAGATAACAAATTTTCTTGAGATTAAGTTGTGAAATAAGTTCAGAAAAGCTATTTTAAAGAAATCATACAGAGCCTAGCCTCCAAGCAATATATTTTCATTTTACCCCTAAAGTGGGATATTTGTACAGCTATTGAGCACCGTGCATGTTTTGGAAGTAGTATTGAGCACCGAGGAGGGTACGAGTTCAGTAATTCCAACCCTAGAAACTACGTAGCCAGCGTAGGATAGGATTTTACCAGATGTACAACTCCTCGTATGCCATTGAGATGACCCAATTTATACGGATCCACAACACTTCATCCCTTACCTCGACAAGGTATGAGATGACCCTGGCAACGTGGGTAGTACGTTGTATCATTACGAAACTCATAGTGATGGTTGTCGGTCAGAGAAACTCCCTAAGCTATAGTCTGCATGATTTTCAGACACATATAGAGTTACATCTACTTTCGCATTAAATAAGATATTTGCTATAATGCTTTATTTATGTTTTAATTTATTACTACATTAAAATTTGTGACTTGAGCCTATTATCTTGAGCTTTCATGTTTTGACTATTTTACATACTCGTACATTTCACGTACTGACGTCTTTTGGGCCTGCATCATTTTACGATGCAGACACAGGTGACAGAGCTCCTCAGTAGACATATTCCGGGTGATCCAGCATTCCTACTTACCCAGTGGTGAGACCTCTTAGCAATCAGAGGCGCGTTGATGTTATTTCTTTCAGTTTCAGTTACTTCTTTGGGTTGGGGTAGTCGTGGCCTGTCACGGTACCCATTCTCTAGTCATGACTAGTAGAGGCTTCAAAGATGGTAGACAATGTTTAGTATTTCTTTCAGATTGTTGACTTTTCCAATTGATTTGCTTTATTATACTTCAAACATGAATTCAGTAGTTGTGTTTACTTCTAGTTTTTTATTATTATTATTATTGTTTAAGTCTTTCGCTGAGTAAAATAGCCAGGCCAAGTGATTCACTTGAAAACCAGCAATGATTTCTGAGTGCCGGCCACGTCCAGGATGAGACTCGGGGCGTGACAATATCTTAATTAATTTTAGGGATTAGTTGTTATTTTTCACCAATACTTACCAAAAAATTTCATTCATCAAGCTTAGATAGATTAAAAAAATCTTCTAGTATTGTTATCTTTGTTAAAATTTAAATTAAAATATTATGATTGAACACCTCTTTTATTAATTATTGGACCATAATTTTGGATGCAATTTATAAAGTATATTCGCTGGAGATTTGAAAATTATTTATAAATTTGGGAGTCGTCAATTAAGAAAGAGGTCTTACCACCTTTTGATAATTGGGAAAGGTTAATATTGAATAGGACTATTTAAAAAACAATCCCTTGATCTATGAGTTAAATGGAAAAATAAAGTTCATTTCTTTGATTCTTTTCACAAATATTTTTTTGTGGAAAATATTGATTTTATTTCACAAAGAAAAAAAGAAAAAAGATTTAAAAGATGTCAACTTAAATTTTAATCTTAATTTGATTACACTATCTCATAAAATAATGATAAAAAGAGAAGATGATAAAATTGATGAGAACATTAATAATAATTAAGCTCTAATTTTATCGAAACAACTAACAAAGTCCATTATCAAGCAATATATTCAAATTTGACAAGATTTAGCTATGTCTCAAATTATATATTTACTTAAATATTAAATGAACATAATTTGGACATAACAAAAAGTGAAATAAATTTTGCATCAACATATTCAGTCATTTGTTTAGAGTCTTCACTGAATAACATAAAAAAGAAGGACCCATTAAAAAAAAAGACGATTTCTTTTCATTTTACTATAATAATATTTAGTTTGTTAGACTTCTGGTAAATTCATTTATCAAATGAATTACAAATTTAAACAAGCTTTTCTTCATGAGAAATTATTATTATTGCATATTATTATATGATGAAAATATACAAAATTCAAAAATTTAAATTTGGTTAAGCTCCAAAATGAGTACAAAAAGAAGAAGAAGAAGAAGATATATGGTATTACTTAGATCCAAAATAAAATTGAATGCTTCAGACAACCAACTTAGATATTATTTTACTGCTTGGTCCCTGTAATATGGTGATTCATACAAAAGAGATCCATTTGAATTGGTATTTAAAATTTTGTTCAAGATATTATATGAACATACATATCAAAATTTAATAACTTTTTTTATTCAAATACCCTCCTTGTTACGTCAAAAAGAGCACATGTGTTGATTACTTGTATCAAGATTCGTATATGTTTGAATTTTTATCAAAAATTTATATGATGCACTAATCAAAATAGAATTTCGTTAAAATAGTTAATTTCATTAATTAAAGTAAGCCAATAAAATTTGACTTTATTTTACAATTGAACAAAAAAGAAATATAATTCAAAGATATCAACTTGAATTTTAATATTAATTTGCTTACCATTATCTCATCAAATAATGGTAACACAATCTTCTTGATTTTCATAATAAACGCAAAAGAGGCAGAATTTGAATATTTCATTCTATAAAATGGCTTATTCGTCACACCACATTTCACACAAAAAATAAAGAAGAAAATGAAACTCAAGAGAACATTGATAGTTATTTTTATCACTTCTCTCCTTTTTGTTGTTTGTTCATATAAAAATCTGATAGACGATATTTGTAAAAAGTCTAATGACTATAAATTATGTGTCGATTTTGTTAGAGCAGATCTCAAAAGTTCTTCTGCTGATAAGAAGGGTTTGACGCGTATCTTGATACAATTGTTTTATTTATAAAATAATGAATTATAAAATTTAAATAAGTTTTTCTTTTGAAAATGCTATAATTGCTAATTGAGTTTGTAGACCTTTCCTTTTTTGTAAATTCATTTATTAATCAATTATTTGTTAGTAATGCTGTCTACTTCTGGATTAATTTTATGGATAGTTATCATCTTTTACCAGCAACACTTATTACATAATTTTGTTCCTAAAATTCAGGATAAATTAAAAAGAAATCATCTAATTGAGTTTACAATTTCCCAGAAAAGAATATTTTTGTAACAAACAAATTTTGCAAACAACTTAAGAAGTTTTAAAAATTTAAATTTTAGTACAGCAATTCTTTTTCCTATGAAAAAAATATTGAAAAAGCATAGCATCATGCTTTGATAAGCCTGACATCATTAGTTGGCAAATTTCAAATTAACAACAAGCTAATTAATAATTGGATAGGGATTGATAATGACCACGAATAAAAAATAAAAATAAAGTATAAAAATAAAACAAAGACCAAAAACTAATTAAAAGTCAGTTGACACGTCACAACTTTGCTCACTAAGTCATAGGTCGACAACGCCCCCCACTCCGTAAAATTCTTTAATCTAATTTAATTCATCACTTAATATTAATAATGAGTACTAACGTTATTTAGTATTAATAATAATAACAATAATATAATTAATACGATTTCATAAATTATGAGATCTAAGAAAAACTAAAGTCTTTATTTATATCTTTGTAGAGTAAGAAATTATGTTCACTAGCTTTGGATTAACTTACCGTTATCTTACTATAACCTTCTTTGCCAGACAGACATTGGCCTATTGAAAATCGAATCAAAAATCGATTATCGAAATCAGAAAAAGTTATTGATTTATCGATAATAAGTTATTGATTTAGTAGTTTCGATAATAATTTAATGTTTTTCTGTTATTTGGTTATGGATTCTTTAAGTTTTTTCTTAACAATCTAATCTATAATTCGATAATAAATTAAATAATTATATTTATACTATTTGATATATAAAGTTCTTGATAGTTTTATACTTTTGTTTTTTACTGTCTCAAATTATTAGTTATTCTACAATGTAATAGTGTTTGATTTTGAGCAAAATGCAATTTGTCAACTCATGTTTGATTTGTCACCTTATTTTAAAGTATTTGTCAAATCTTAACGATTAAACCAATAATAGAATCAATAATGATACGTATATCTATAAATCGATAAGTCAAATCGATAAGCGTCAAATTCAAATCGAACGACTGATATGCAGCCCTGGATAAAATGTGTATTTAAATATATTTAATACAATGCAATAGTTTTAACTTAAAATTTACATTTATATTTAAAAAATTCTTAAATGTATATATAGATTAAATTCAATTATTATACTAAAATTCTTTATCTTATATAATTTTTTAATTTAAAAAGCCTGTGTCAGCAACACTTCATGCCTATGTCATTGAATTTTAAAAGTGTATGACCAAGTCCAACAGTTTTCTAGACAATATACTCGAATTTCAAGTGGAAAATAATATACAAATCAATTAAATATTAATCTAAACTAGATTTTAAGAAAAAGTAGTACTAAAATACTATATTAGCACAAAGCATAAGCGACCCAAGTCAACCTGTGCAGAGACCTAACATGCCAGAGTATTATTATTTGTTATACATTTTGCAGTAATCTTTTGACTTGGGTAAGTAAGAATTTTCTTTCATAATTATTAAGATTAAGATTAAACTATTTTAAATTGAAAGGAAAGTGTGATAAGACTACAATTTAAATATTTCTAAAAAGAGTTTCAATGAAATTCTTTTTTCAATCGGTGTCTGATATTTATATTTGAGTTCGACTGAATTTGAATTCATATTAAATTTTTTTAATAAAAGTGATTTCATACTCAAGAAGACTTGAACCCGAGAGTTATATTGTGTATTGTTGCATATTTGCATATTAATAATATTAAATTAATTAAATATCAGAAGATATTATGATTGTTTGTATAGGAAAATGTAAACAAAGTATTATGAAGATCAGATGGGCTAACGCGTTTTGTTGTCTATCTTAGTGGGTCCTCTAGAACCTTTTGTTATTAAAATAGCAGAATTTGTACTTTTCAACTATTTGTATTTTTCTATTTTTTATTTCTTGATTTAGTTTTATTTTATTATAAATTCAATTTAGAATATTTTATTTTTATTTTAATTATATGAATAATCTTTTTCTCTTTAAATCATGATTTATGAAATATGCTAAATAT
Source organism: Solanum virginianum (assembly GCA_000787875.1). Classification (NCBI taxonomy): domain Eukaryota; kingdom Viridiplantae; phylum Streptophyta; class Magnoliopsida; order Solanales; family Solanaceae; genus Solanum; species Solanum virginianum. The sequence continues at coordinate 224,793 of DF357298.1, read as the reverse complement.
ATGTGTTTGAAAACTCTATAAGCTTAACATATTTCACTTTTTCTTTCTATGATATGTTCTTCCACATGTATATTCTAACGATTTTTATATATCGAATGTCTCTTGTTATTTATATTTAGTCAAATATTATCATACTCTATTTTTCATTTTTATTTAATTTATGTCACAAGGTCAATTTAACTTCAAAATTAGTAACTTAAAAAAATAAAAGTAAACACAATGAATAATGTTGGTAGATAGCATAAATGTTGGAAAATGTAGTCACCGGTTTCAAAAAATTCCAAAAGAACTTGTAATTAGTAGAAATTATGAGGTGTGTAGCTTCATTAAAGTAGTTAGTAGGTAGGCAAGTGACTAAGTTATCTATCTTACGACAACACTAATACACGTAACTTTGTTTAGCGTAGATGTATACGGTGAAATTCGAGCGTAACAAGTGGATTAATTATCAAATAGAAATTTGACGCATCAACCCTCTTCTATGAAGTTGATTTGTTAAAATAAAAACATAAATCTTTTAAATTAGATAAGAAAATGAAAGAATGTGACATTATGTCATGTTTCCACATGACAACTCATATTCTTTCATATTTTGCTACATAATTCCTCTGCTGCATTAAACTAAACTACATTGCTGCTCTCCATGAACGATTCGAGGGTAGGAAAACCAGAAAAAGATCTGAAATCATATCCGCATGAGCCACCGTCAGCCACCACATCCGCCACCGTCTGAGGCGGCGGCACGGGGGTAGGTTCCATTGATTGTTGAGTGAAGTGGTCCAGCAAGAAAGCTGACGTGTCAAGAGTTGGCAAAAAGCAGCAACCAGGTTGTAGCTGGTTAACAACACGCTGAGGTTCAGGTTTCAGGACATTAGCGACCGGCAGCTGTCCGCCGCCGCCGAAGCTAACGCCGGTCACCTGCTGCACCATATGCCGGAAATTATCCACGTCAGCAGTTATATACGTCGTCGTATTCCTCCTCGAAGCACGTGACTTCCTCTTAGTTATCTTCCTGCTCACTCCGACTTTGCTCCGCCGGTTCGAACCCGTCGTCTCGTTCTCCGACCCGCCGGAAGCGGTTCGGCCGGACCCGGTCGAAGTCTGAACCGGGTTGGTCGCCTCAGGCTCCGGTTCCGGAAAGACAGATTTTTGGAGGATCTTGGTTAATGTTTCAGTTTCTCTGGTGAATACGTCTGAAAACCAAGAATCAGCAAAAGCAGAACGAAAAGCCCATGGCTCCATAGTCAGTAAATTGTCTGAAGAAGCCATTTCTACTACCAAAAATAGGAGAGTTAGAGCTAAAAAGATTCAAGTTTTTGAGTAAGAATACGCTAGTTTAATTGCACTTTTTCATAGTGAGAAGCATGAAAAGTGGAGATACTGAAGTATGAAAGGAGGAAGAAGTATATATGGAGGGGGAAGATTATAGTAGAAAGAAAGAAACCGCGTTTTGTGGGGACACGTGTCACCATATTTGTACGTACACTAATGACTAAAGATAATTTTGGGTTTATCATTTTATTTTACGGTACATTGATAAATAAAAGACATTGTTTAATTACATATGAAATTTTTAAAAAGAAAATTGATTTGCTAATTAACTATGATTAGTATAAATTGATTAGAAGGGGATTAAAGGAGATAAGGTTTTAGTAACTTCCTTTTATTGGAACTCTAACTGATTACAAGAGCACCTTAATCTATTAAACTTCAAAATTTTCAATTAATTATTTTATACATTATTTGAATTCGAGCTTCAAAAATATATTAAGAATAATATTTTTATCTTCATAAAATAAGAATAAAATTTATTTATATTCACCGATAAAAATATATTGATATATTATGATGAGATTGCCAAACTAAAAAGTTGAAAGGATGGAAGTGAGGCAATCGTGTATTAGTGCTTGAGTTTTGATAAGTAGTAGGATTAGTCATTTGGGATGGATAAGTACAACTTTTTAATATAATGTTTTTAATTGCCCTAATCATGGTAGAGCTTGATTAACTCAGTTTAATTTACTCAAATAAGTCACTAAACAAAAGGTATCATCCATTTAAGAGTCACATAAATTGACTTTTACAGTTATAGTCATTGATTACTGCCTGATATTTTACAAATGTTGAGGGCAAAGGGGGCAGCCAAAGAAAGTCATAAAATTATTATATATTCCTTCATTTATATTTGTCAAAACTAAAATAGTAAAAGTTTATACTATAAAATGAGATAAGTGATAGTAATATCAATTTAAATTACTCTTTGCAAAAATCATAGCATATTTAACCTAAAAAGAAAAATCTCCCTGAATTTTAGTGACACAGGGGAGTAACGTGGAATTTAGTTGACTTATTAAAATAAAACAATAACAATAAGATTGAAATATTAATTGGTGGTCATAAATGAGGGAACATACAAGAAAATTAGGTGAGAATAGTCAAATAATCAAATATATATAAAAGTAAAGTAAACCCTTCAAGCTGTTGATAATGACAAGTAAATCATGTACTAGTATGAGCTAAAAAAGCAAAAAATATTAGATAAAAAAGAGATCCCACCATTGATTAGATAAATAAATAGGATTTGTTTATATTATTGTGGGACCAAAATTAACTTTTTCCAGAAGCTTAAATTCAAACTTTTTGAAATATAAAAAAAAGGGTAAAAAATTTAAAAGGGCCCTAGTAGTGTAGGGGATCATTACGTTTAAATGACGTAATTTTAATTTAATTATGTTTACATTTGGGCGGTTTTGTAAATTTAAACAGACGCCGTCCAATAAATGCATTTTTGTCTGCTTTTGTGTTAGTTATTATGCAATAATTCAATTTTGGATAATAATATGTGAACTAGCAATAGGGGATAATACCACATATTGATAAGAATATACAAGGTACCTCTTAATTTTAAAGTAGCCAATTATTATGTTGTTGATCGATAGAATCTTCAACAAGCAACCTTACTAAGCAAGCGTTTGTGGAGCTCAAGCCCTTGTATAGGTTGGACGCTCGTTTCGATGACTTCGTGACAAGGGGTGAACCGCTCCAAGTGAGTTTCACACAAAAAAAGTGAAGCCCAATGTGTGGCATGTTGGATTCGATAGTTATTTTGGTATCCTTCCATTAGATTTTAGATGTACAGTAAGCAACATTTCTCTCTTTATATGTAGGTAATTCTGTTGGAAACGATCACTTATGATGTCGAGTATAGTTATATGACTTCACATTCAAATGTTAATCAGACTGCGAACAACTAATTATAGCAACGTTGATCATGCAGAATACAATATAGTATATGATGAAATCTGCTATTTCGAGATTTGATCATATAACTTACTGTGTTAGTGTTTCTTAGCCTAAAGATTAGCTTCATTTTGGTCTATATTTTGGCTGTCAAGCGTGATTTCTAACCATGGACCAATTAAGTGAAACGAGGAAAAAAAGATACAACAACATTTCCAGTAAAAATCTCACAAGTGGGGTCTGGAGAGGGTAGAATGTACACAGACCTTACCACTACCTAAGTAGAGAGGCTGTTTCCTGGGAACCCTCATCTCAAAACCCATACGAGAAAAAAAAGAAGAGGGCATGGGATAAAGGGAATTAAATAGGCAGATATATTTCCATTCACACTTGTTTGAGCCAATATATAGATAGTATCATTCCAATCTTGCTAGGATATCAGAATTTTTATCACTAAGCTGCATTGTTTATGTTATGTCAAATTTTTAAGAATCTATTTGAAGTTTAGCCGGTATTGGTAAACTTACACCTAATCTCTTCTTGTATATGTTATGATTCTTGAGCTTTTATGTATATCTATAAATGACCGATTGAATGAGTTATTGAATAACACTAATCTGATACCTATTTACAAACAACAAGTTGTTAAAACACAAGGAAAAGAGTTGATTGACTGATATGATAAAATTTTATATGATCCAAACATTACAAAAATATGATGATCCTCAGTCTGATCTCATCTTATTTATCTGATTCAAAGCTGGTTGTAGAATGTTGTAAGCTACCCAAAGTAAAGCAGGTGTCACGACAATCAACAAAAGCTGTCCCCTGTTGTCACTTGCTGCATCTGCAATCATCGCGATTTCGCTAGCAGCTGAGGCTTCTGGAGGGTGGAAGAAGCCTGATGCTGCTAGCCCGGTTAGGCCAAGGCCGATTATAATTCCCTGATTCCTCATTTTGTTGATTTGGTTGAGTGCTGGTTGAAGAATGTTGTAAAGAACCCAGGCGAGAGCCGGGATCAAAGGGAGCAACAGGGCTAATCCCCTGTTGTCTCCCCCTTCAGCTAATTCCGCGATTTGTTGAGCTGCAAATGCGGAGTCACACGAGCTAAGTGTCGAGAAAATGGCACCTGCAATTGCTGTTCCGGTGAGTGGGATGGAAACGTTTGAGGCAGCTTTTGAAGTTGTGAGACCTTTCGGGAGATTTTGGATGGAGAGAAGGGAGACGGGTTTCGGCTTTGATGAGTTGTTAATAGATGCTTTGGCAAAGCATTTGGCGTTGAGGACGGCCATGGTAGCTATGGTGGCTGCCATTTTCTTACTTCTGTTTGGTTGCTATTATTGAAGTGGTGAGAAAATGTACATGTAGAATATATAAAAACAAGATAGACTCAAAATGAGAGAACCAATAAGAATGTGGCATTTTAGATTCTTCTCTTATCCAAAGATTGTGATTTGGACAATATGGACCTCATATTTCATGGTTTCTTATCTTCACTCTCTTTTTCCACCAACTAAACTGATTAGAAACTTCTGATCTAAAGCTTCTTCTTCTAGGGCCAGAGAGTCCAATGGGCTTTTATGGGCCCAATGATGGCAATTTGCAAAGAGGAGAATTATGCTTTCTCAACAATCACGCTGCAATATAATCCACTTTGGCAGGCAAGTTATTACTCATTCCATATAGTTTTAACTTAAAAATCATCGGATAAGAGAATAGAGCACTAATCATGTCAGCTATATACATATTGCTGAACGATTTATATGGCACTAAATTAATCTTTAATTATTATGCATCACAGAATAACTTATGTACGCTTGAAGTATGCATTGCACGACCTATGTTTCAACTAGTCTAAGACTGCTTGCAGTTGCAAGGTAGTTACGATAGGAGCATTAGTCACAGGAAAACACAAACACGATACAATGTTTAATTTAACATCAAACTGAGCTTTATTTTGATGAAAGATTTGAGCACACAGAGACTGATAAAAACACATTCAGTTTATCTACTTAATAATGAATCCTTATTTGTGCAAAAAACTAGTATCACCCCGATGAAAGAAAATACCCGTGGACCGTGGCACGTTTTAGCAGAGTGCTTCAGTCAGACAACACAATATTTTACCTGAAATAGGTACAAGAAGAGTTAAGAAGGCATAGCCAATTTCGACGACACTTCTTCATTATATTAAATAACATGTAGTGGGCTAAATTTAACTTATGGACAGCATATACAACACTAGTTATCTTCAACTGCCCAGCAGACACTCGAGTCTAACCCTGATTCTACTGAGTGGAGATTTCAACCGATGATTTAGCAGAGCATCTGACCATATAGAAGACTCAAATTTGATTATCTGATTCCACGGTTTGATTATCTGATTCCACGGAGCGTAACCATGAGTGATATTCTGGTGTCTGATTGAACACGGGATCTGTACCACTGGGTGGTCTAATCCTTTTCCGCATAATTGACTCAAAAAGAGTAGGCTCTCTCTTCCTACCACCTCTTGGTCTAGATAGGAATTGCTCATCAGCCTCTTCAAAATCTCCCTATAGAAGATGATCAGAACATTTTAAGTCGATCATGAATATCAGAAACAAAACTAATCCAAAAATTGTAGCATTCAAGTAACAGAACACATTCTACTTACAGAAGTATAAACATGGCAGCCTGATTTTTCATGTTTATCTCGCACATGTTTGAAGGCAAATTTCATACTACAACCAGATATGCTACATGAGAATGGTTTAGCCCCCACATGGACAGCTTTGATGTGTTGAGCAAGATTTGACCTCTGTATTTCCAAGCAAACAAATAAAGGTTAAGACTGATGCTCAACAACTACTTCATAGAGATGGCTTTGGTTAAGGTTAAGATTGTTGCATAGCTATCTATGTATCTTGGACTGGTAATGAATTAGCCTATTGCTTTCAATACTCTTCCTTGTAACAGAAAGAAACTTCAACTACATACAAGAAAATGTAGTAGTCCTTACTGTGGAAAAAGTGTGCGGGCAATCCTGGAATTCACATTTTATTCTCTCCGCTATAGGCCCTTCTTCATGTGTGCGAAGATGCCGCTTAATATTCTTCTTCAATTGCTTGGTCCCACATATTTCACAAACAATATGTTGATGGCAACTCTCTATGTGTTCCTTGAGGCATTTCTCATTTGTAAAATGTTTCATGCATCCAGGCTCTAAACACAGAGCCTCAACAGTCTCCAACTTAACTGCAGTGATACATAGCAAATTATGGTGTTAATCTTTACTGGAAGTCTTCAATACCATAAAAGTAAAAAAATCAATACTACACAAAAGAAAAAAAATAGATTTTTGAAGTTTGACTTGCCATGAGAATCTTCATGTTTCCTTAATTTGGATGCATATTTAAACACCTTTCCACATCCAGCTTCAGAGCAGACATATTCCTTTGGAAGCTCGACCACGGGGGAGGCAGACTGGTCATGCATCTCTTTGACATGCCGAGTCATGTTGCCTTGAAAACTAAATGTGCTTTTGCAACCATCAACAGGACACTGAAATAACTTCTCTTGGTGCAGCAAGAGATGTCTCGTTAAGTGATCCTTTCTACGGTAGCTAGACTGGCAATCATTCACATGACATACGAATGGCCTCTGCTCATGCAAAATATCAACAAAAAACCATATTAAGAAAGTTCCAATTTATGGAGTTCCTAGACCAAAGTGCACACATGCTAATGGAGATTTTTTTTTTGGGTTATTTTGGGAGGAGGGGAACTGGGAAGAGTCTCGAACCACAAAGATTATATGGCGTGATTTGAGGCTCACTTGATGGAGCTTCTCAGGAGGTCCCCCTTCCTGATACTGATCCATTCGAGGAAATATACCTGCCTCTTGCATTTTGGAGTTCTTTATTTGGGATCCAATGCTGTCACACCTTCACATAATTCCACAATGTTTCTCAAAATACCTCGATCTGCAAAGTCATTAGCATTAAGTGCATGCAAAGGACAACAAATCAGAAAATATTAACTCTTATTTAACAAAAAGAATCTCAAGACTAAACCCATAGTGAATTCAAGAGTGTCCAGCAGGAAGCATCAAAAGATACCTCGAGTGAATGACTTTGCATATGCTGCTTCAAATGAGCAGGCTTCTGGAAACTCACACCACACTCCTCACAAACATTTCCCTCTTTTCTCTTTGCATCTTCAGTTGCTTCATCTTTTCGGCTCTCAATTTCATCCTATTAGTAAAACAAACACACATTACAGCCTTCCTTTCCTCTTAACTAATCAAATCAGTACCCTCTCTTCAAATACACAATTAAAAAGCACTTGACAATAGAAGACATGACAAACAAATAAATAGCTGATGAAAAACCAGAATAATACCTAGTTTAACATTGAATACTATTCCCCAGGAAACTCTAAAAGGAAGAAATATGGAAGATCGGGTTCTGCGAATTCTACACCAATTTCCCCTTTTTACGAATCGCTATGATTGACGACCAGGACCTCGGCTTCTTTGCTAACTTTCTTGGTATCTTCATATTTGTGCTGGTCGTCGCTTACCAATCCAAAATATGAAGCCAATTGAAAGTTGCTTAGTTTGAATTAGCTTCAGCAACAACAGTTATGTTAGTTGCTTATTTCAAATTAGCTTCGGCAATAATAGTTATGGTCTTTTACCTTTAGCAGCTCTATATGATAAGTATTGAGTTTTAATGTGGCGAAACTTTTATTACTAAGCATTGAGTTTGTATCTGACTGTTTCTGGTCCAAAAAAAAAAACAAAAACGCTATTCCCCACATAACAAGCTATAAATTCACATAAAGTAAAACTAAAACTAAAAGAAGCCTTCATCGCATTTCATCTCTTGTTAATGAAGCTAATAATTACTGATTAGATCTACATGAAGCAGCTGAGAAAAGAAGACGTACTTTGTGATGGGACTGAATATGAGAGGAAATTAGGGATTTCTTCGAACGGCAAAGGCCACAGAATTCGCAGTAGTATCGTCTAATGTCTCTAAATATTACTTCTCTTTGCTCTTCTCCCATTGCCCCCAATTCACATCTACGAATATCACAAACCCTAGTTATGGACTGTAGAACTTAGCTCCTCCTTTTATAGTCACCAAGAACTTGGAAATTGTTTTAACTAACCTCCAACTTCTGAAATATGTTACTTTCACCCCCACACCTTTTGTATTCAAAAGTTTGAGACATGCTTTTAGTAATAATGGAATAAACCTTTTAAATTTAGATATTGTATAAAAGAAACATAATAGGATTTCATTGTTTTAGTTGAATAATGAAAAAAGAAATTGTTATTGAACAAATCTACACTAATTAAGGAGGTTCAATAGGAGCATATTTGACCCAATTAGAGATTCAATAAGAATAGTATATGTGACTCAAATCAATAATAGATATATTTAACCTTATTTATTAATAAATAATATAGCTTTCATTGACACTACTTTCTTATCATTTTATATCATAGGGTATGCATCCTACCTGATTCCCATTCTTAAAATTTAAAATCTATATAAATAATATTTAAGAGAATAAGATATTAATTGAATGATAAATGTCGTCTAGCCTGATGCGTCTTACGTGATAATTTTTGCAATTGGTGTCAGTGGACAAATAAGAAAGAGTTTGGCGAACTAAACATCTTAGTAGCTGGAGGAAATATGTCAACTTATGTATGTCTTTTAACTAAAAGTTTCAGTCCGTAGGAATTAATCAGGCCCGATCTGACCAAAATACCATCAATCGTTTTGTAGTGTGCAGTAATAACCCCAGTATAATTCTAAACTGACTCGCTTTGGTGGCAATCTTTCTAACTATTATTTACAATTGTTGGTTGATAGCCAAAAGATGTATTGGTACATGAGATGCCCTAATAGTCTCAACAATTGTGCCATTGTAGAAACAAACTTGAGCCTGTCCTGTTCTTGTGGCATGCGGCACCTGCACGCCCAGCATCTTGAGCATATTTGCTCTTTTCTATCATAATTTGTGGGGAAGGAAGCAAAATCCACTGCATACCAACAGCCAGTTCGATACTGCAGCAAAACAAAGCTAGTTTGATGCTTAATTTTGTTGCAAAATGGAGCCACTTCTGCTGCTCACCTTGGGCATCAAAGTTGAAGTGGTAGAGGAGAACAATTGGTTCTGTCCTGCGTTCGAGCTACGCTCATTACTCATATGCTTCAAACATCTGGTTCAAGAATCGACAGGCACAAGTTTAGGGTGCAATCGGAAACTAGTGTAGTCTTGAGTAGGATGATAAATTCTATTGACAATAACAGAGACTAGTACTAACAGAATCCAGTTTCATCAACTAGAAGCAACAGAAAGAAACATCCATTACTCCAAAAATATCATACCTGATACCATTCTATTCCATATTGTATGTTAAGGTATGTGTACACAGCACCCTTTCCAGATCCCACACTTGTGAGATTGGTATGTTGTTGTTGTAGTTGTTTCTGTATAGTAGCCTGGATCTGAAAAGGGTATTCAATCATCCTCAATCATCCCTATGTTATACAAGTCACAAGCATCAAAAAATAGTTATAGTTATGATCTCACACTTCCACAATTTTTCCCTTCCTCAGTTGAACAAAATCCAAATAAGAAATAAAAGTGGTCCAATTCAGAAAAAGCAAGAGAAGGATGGGATTTTGTTAGCCACTTCCTAGTTTGCTACTAGGAATAAAACTAGACACCTAACCTTGTGTTCTATTTCAAACAACTCTTTAACCCAAATTGATCTATGTTAAAATGATTTTTGTCCAGCTTTCTAGTTGGTGATTATAATCAAGTTGTAAAAGCTAGCAAAACAAACTTATTTCTAAGATTGCTCTACACCAGTAGGTGCTTTCTGTTTTATGTTTATGCCAGCTTTTTCGATTAACAGTTTAATAGGTTGACTTGGAAGGTAAAAATGCAAATTAACAAAATCTGGCCGACATAGAACTGGAAATATACATTTATCTAATATGAACAAAGTGAAGAGCAACAATGCTAGAGATAACACATCATTAAAGAGACAGAAGAATCCATAATCTTTCAGAAAAGGCACCAACTGAAATAACAAAGGTCACCTAGCAAGTATACTACAGCAGAGGAACACAAAGACATAGTTTTCTATCTGTTTGCAGAAAAATCCAGCATATAATACCTACACTCTCTTCACAGATTTCCATCTCAAAAAGCCAATCAGCTCATCCTTAGAGAAGTAACCAATCTAGTTCAAATTGTCATTGTCCTCGTGATCAGTTAAACTCTCTAAAATTGGAATAACAAAGTCACCCTCTCTGCTTTCCAATTCATTTTCATTGTCTGTCATGTCTTTAGTTTCATCCTTCAGTTCTGTTTCCTTTCTCAACTCTCTAGTATGACGGTTTCCTAACAAGAGAAGATCCAACATGCATCTTCTCAAATCATAAATTGGGTTTGGCTCAATCAAACACCCTTTATTATATGCTTCTTTAAGAAAAACAATCTCAGCAATCCCTTTAGTGGATATGTAAAATATCCCAGGATGCTTCAACAACAGCTCACGAATATTAACTACAATGCCGAGGTCCTTCTTAAAATGTGCCAATCTTTCGACTGGCACCAATTTCTCAACAGTCAAGCTCAAAACTTCATGAATAATCGCGACAGCTCGCTTCTCATACCGCTCAAAACCTCCAAAAGTACGCTTCCCAACAACTGCTGACCTCGACATTAACTCATCACACCTTGAAGATGGTTCCATGGATTCAGATGTTTGCCGATTCAAGTGATAAGTGAGCTCTCTTTCATAAGGCTTAATATAAGGAAGTCTTTGCCAATTTTTCAATTTCTCCCTAGAACCAGGTTCTATCTTAAACCCAGTAGGGAAATGAATAGGAAATGCATATTTGACCTCAAATTCACTCAACCATTTCTCAGTATATTCTTTTTTCCTCCAATATTCAATCTTTGCCACTCCAAAACTATCATCTTTGTCATTTCTATCAGTTAATTCAACAACCTCTGAATCTACCATCCTAAAAACTTCATCATACTTAAGTATTATCGATTCCCTGAAGTTTTCAGGCAAACCCAATTCAGACCTCAACAATCTAAGAGCATGCAAATGTATTGTACCATTAACAGACATCATTAGCATCTTTCTTATTCTCATCACATTTTCATCTTCATTTTGTGATACAATATCAATTTCTTGCTTCAGCAAAATGATAAATTTCTCCCTAAACTTGCAGCATAAATTTCGCTTAATGGGGTGTGTAAATACCTCGAAAATATGGGGGTACTTACGGAGAAGATCACCGGCAGTAATGGTGTAAATGCCGGCATGTGTGGCCCATTTGGAGAGTGACTGAACTGAGACAAAAGGCCCGCGTTTTCTTGCAGATACGACGTCGTAGAGGTTGAGGATGAGTTTGAGCCTCCGGTAGTGCGCTGTGAGTTTGTCTAGATTCGGGTCACGGGTCCGGTTTTCGAGGCGGGGTTGGG
>DF357298.1:164627-212965 GCA_000787875.1 Solanum virginianum | reverse complement strand
TTTTCGAGGCGGGTTTGGGCAGTGTTTGCCGGCTTCTTCCACCGGATTTGGGTCGTGGAATTGAAAGGGCCAAAAGAAAGTGGAGCGTTTGATGATATATTCGCCGGCTTCTTCCACCGGAGCTGTAAAATCCTCATTTTCTCTGTCACACGATTGTCGCCGGTGCAGAGGAGGCCATGACCGTGAAGCGCGGAGACTTAATCTATTAATTAAAATAATTTAGTGGGGTTTAATATTTTGCTCCACAACCTAAGCAACAGAGAAAAAGAAAAGAGGGAAAAACTTACGGCCAACTTGCATCGGGTAAGAACTTTAGCTCCAGATGATTGTTGTATGCTTATGAACATACATTTATGAGGATATTGTTAGGGTTAGAGAGAATACATTAACATTTTTTTTATTGGGTAATTAAGAGTAATAGAAAAAGGAATCATAAAGGATAGGGTTAGTGATTGGTTACCTGTAACAGAAAGAGTTGGAATTGAAAAATCATTGGTGCAACCCATAACAGAAGCCACGTGATGAGTTGATTCTCTTGTTTACTAATTTCTTTAAGCTTTAGTGCTCTCATTTGGATAGTCGGTATGATGAAAAAAGCTTGCTTTACGATGAGTTCCGTCAGTGTTGGTTACTAATGTAGGCCTCTGAAAAAAAACGGGTTGGGGAAACTATCTGGTGAAAATTAACATTTCATCATAGACTTGATTATAAAATTTAGTTGAGTTTTTAGGTCTAGACTAATCATATAGTAATATGGGTGTCATTGGACTCTTTGTGACATGTATATTTCGTTCTTGATAGAGAATTATTGTTTTGGGAGTTGAATTCAAGATTTGTCCATTCGGTAAAAGTGTTCGGGTGCGATTCCGGCATTGAAGTAGGTTTGGCTATCCTTCTTTGAAATTGGGATTGAGTTATTGAATATCCTTATTTTGTAATCTATGGGATGAAATCGTATCATGTGTTGGGTTGGTAATTCTTATTGTGATGCTAGTGTGAGGATTTTTATTGTCTATGTGTTGCTTCGAGAGCATGTGAATCCTAAATTGAGAACTTTGATATTTATTGTGCTTATTGAGAGGAATATTGTTTTCATAATTGTGTCTTAATTGCATGCATCCTCATACTACATGTCATGACGTTTTAAAGAGTTAGTAATGGTGACTCGTATCATGAGTCCTTGACCATGAGTACCTGGCTTCCATAATTGTGTCTTGATTGCATGCATCTGCATACTACATGTCATGATATTTTGAGAAGTTGTGAATGGTGATTCTTATCATGAGTCTTTAACCACGAGTTAGGTAGCAAGGTAGTTGATATATTGAGATTCTTATCATGAGTCCTTGACCACGAGCACTTGGGTGGCAAAGTGGTTAATATATTGTGATTGAGGTATATGGCCTGCGAGGTCCCCATGGGTCCCCTTAGTCCTATGGAGTCTCAGCTCGATGGGGGTGTATACAACAGGTTGTGCGACGGTCTTGATACCCCCTTACATTGCATTTCATACCATCTCATCATACTATTTGTGGTTGTTTGGATTGGCTTATTTGAGACTATATATTTACTTTATTTGCGTCATTTTATAAAAATTGGCGTCACCGATGCCGGATTGATTTTCCTGTTGCAGGTAGAAGCATTCCTAGGTTATTCCATAGTTTATTCAAATTTTGATTCCCAGTCGATTAAACCTACTGGGTACATATTATGTGTACTCACCGCTACTTCTTTTTTCCTGCAGATTCTCGTCAGAATTATCCTCGTGGTAGCTGATTTGCTCATGCACTCTATTCATATTAGATCTAGTGGTGAGACTTAGGACTTCGAGCTTCCATTAGATTCTATCATAGCTATTCGGTCTTTACTTTTATTTGAAGATAGAGAGACACTTATTTCACTAGTTTTGTTATTAGATGCTCTTTATACTTGTGACACCAGGTTTAGGGATATGATTTTCACGTGGAGACTATTTATCTATTGGATTTGCATCCTTCTAGTGTACTTTATTTCTGGGGTTGAAATTTAAGCATTTCTTTAGTCATTGACCCCGGTTTGGGTTGTGACGAAAACGATGGAATGCCAAGGAAAGCTTAGACGATCTTTTTCTTATCAATCATTCATCCAAAGATTTGCCCATTTTCTTCGTTTAATCTGTAAAGGACTGAGGATGGCGACTGTTTCAAAGAAGCTCCATAACAAACGCCTTAAAAGTACAGCAGAAAAAACGACTAAAAGGAAAAACATTAAGAACTAAGGAAACATGAAAACTAAATGAAAGTGATATTATTCATTATTGGCATTTCCAATGATAACATAGTTTTAGAAGGAAGATTCAAGGTCAGAAGTAGTTGTTACAGTCCTAATGTTGATGGATTTTCGTAGCAAATCAAATGAAGTGATAGAATATGGTAAGAGTGTAACATCCATGTTTTCGCCAACTTTTTTGAGCATCGTCTTAACTGGTGATATCTGCATAAAATAACAGAACGAAATTTCAAGGAAAGAATCACCAAATCAAACGGAACGATCAGATAAAAAAGTCATCTGTACTATTTTAGGATCTGTGAAAGAATTCTCATCCATCACATTGCTAGATGTTAATATGGTTTTTGTTGCCCCACTGGACTGCAATGAGTTCTCCAATCCACTGATAGAGATATTAAGAGTAACTCTGCTGCCCCCAAAGTTCACAACCTGCAAAATGAGTCGCTTGTTGAAAAGAAAAAAAAAGAGACAAATGAGTCATGAAATAACAGATGAACACTAAGTTATCTACAAAATGAACAGCAGTTGATTGTAGCAAGTATGAGCTCAGACAGCACACTGTATAAATATATTAACAAACATAAAAGACAAATCCTCATTAGGATTCCGGGCAATATAACCTATAAACAAAGAGAAATCTTAGTTTGTTGGTCCATCTAGTTTGTTCACAAAGATGTATGAATCCAGATAATGCAAGTCTTGAGAGGTACTAATGATAAACGTTAAGAAAAACTTCTCACCTTTATTCTTAAGTAGTCGTTGTCATCTGTCTCATTTTGCCAGGTGATGGCAGATGCTATTAGTGAATTTGAAGTAGCTTGGAGTGTTGAAGTAAGAAGAGTTGCACCATTTGACTCTTTAAAGAAGTGCTGCATCCAATAACTAGGTGTTCCATACACCTCTGAAGAAGTGAAAACAATCGCATTTGGTCTCCACCTACACGAAAGGACATTATTTTTCAGTGAACTGATAACCAATTTTAAAGAAAAAGGAGAAGAAGAAATCAAACTTACCTCCAGTCGTTGTTGTTAACGAATAGAGGTGCATAGCTTGCCATTTCAATCACATCACTGCATGAGAATAAGTAACCAGTTATCATCGAGCAAAGAGATAAGTAAAATATTATTTCCCTCTCTTTCTAAAGTACTTAGCTCATACTATTGGTTACTCTGGAATCTATGCAGCAACTTATTTAGGAGCTACAAGCAGCTTATAGTCTTTCCTCATAAAGTTCCCAAACTTCGAAGTTTTATCAATATAAATTTACCTAACGTCTAATGTTTCTTCTTTTTATCAAAAGTATTTGGTATCCGGAATATACTTATCCAACTAATCTGAGTTCATGTTGCATAAGGCCTATATAAAGAGGAAGCACTACCTAGCACACTTTTTTTGCATACCCAGGCTCGAACCCAACATCTCTAGTTAAGGGGTCTAGGGGAGGGATACTAACCACTTCACCACAACCCTCGGTAGTGAAAACCAACATATAATGTAGAAAGAGCTTGAAAGTCCCACTGCAACCCTTGAAAGTAATACGTAGATGTATTTAGTTCCCAAAATGACAAGTACCTGTTTTTTTTCTGCTCCAATAAGGAATCCAGCTTCAGACACTGCTGCTAAAAGATTACCCTTCGCAGGATCATGATCTACATGCATAGCATACTCACTTACAAAAGCCTATGAATATAAACAGTATACATAAGCACCATTTAAAACAAAATGCATTAATCATCAAACGGAACATTTAACCCACCTTTGGACCACTACGCGGTGCATCATCAAAATGGTTGGCTTTAGAGAACATTTCACTTGCACTGGCATAAATCTAGCCATAGAGGAATCACAAAGTTAAAAGCTCACTTGAAAACTTAGGTAAACAAAGTTAAAGCTCAAATGTGCATGCTGTCTATAAGATAGACTTTGAAATACATCAAAACCTTACATGAAAATCATATGAGTCAGCGGGGTGATCCAATTTTTCAGAAGAACCATCACAGTTGGAGATTATCTTGATATCTGGGTAGGCTTCTTTGATTGCTGAATAGAACTTGAGGTAATTTCCTGAATCATAATATATCCAAGTATTTGACTCAATCCTCAATATTCAACGGAGGCTCTGAAACCCATGCAACTATAACTAAAAAAAAGAAGGAATCTCCCCGCTACAAAGTTATTCTTCACGCATATTATAGATTATGACCCAATGAAACATGGAACAAAACGTGATCTGCTTACCTAGGTACTGTGGGAATATGCTAAGATTACAATCTTCATTTCCAATAGCGACATATCTCAAATCAAAGGGCTCTAGATGTCCCATTGCAGCTCGAACCAAACCCTATCTTGAGTTAGGAGCACCTCTCACAAATTCAAGACCATCTAAGATATCCTGTGAGAACAAATATGCTTATAAAATCAAAGAATAATGCTTAATATGTAACTTCCACGGTCCAAGTGATGCAACATTTCAATTCCAAGGGTTGCTTTCATCAAATGCATGGTGAGATTTTAACATCTGAAGGATAACTCTCATAGAATTTGGCAGGAAACAGAGATTTCATAGCTGACAAAAGAGGAAATTGAAAAGATGATTGTGTTTAGAAAGTCTCGTACCAATGAACATCCCTCTATATTTTAGTGAAATGTTGAGAGTCTGGAGAAGCTGTATGTCCAAAATATTTAATATCAAGTTGATCTTCATAGGACACAAGCTTTTATAATTCTCAATCATTTTTAACATGTGTATGCAGGGAGAAAGTTCAGGAAACCTACTTGCACGAAAGGTAAGATATCGGAAGTGTCCACTTGTTCTTGGTGGCTGATTCCTGAGAATGATAGTAGTGTAGAGAAAACTAAGAACATAAATTAAAGAAAATAACAATGCATCTTAGAAAGTGGTAGGAGGACATACCGCTGTTGAAAACCCAGACTGGCAATGCTCCCAAGTCCTCAGCTAGCTGCCGTAAGAAAGGACTCGAGTAAGGAATATGCATAAGCATATAATATTGATGTTAAGAGGCTTGGACAATTTTTAGAAGTCCATTTGCATCAAAATTCAGAAGAGGGGGAAGAATTTTACTTGAAGAAACTCAAAATGACCAAGCCCGTCATCAGTCCAGTACCCCCACACATCACCAAAATGGCCAGGCCTCTCTTCCCATGGTCCAATGGTTTCTTTCCACCGAAATGCATTTCTTAACCGAATCCCTTCCACAAAACATCCCCTACAGACATGTATACTGATAAGTTTATCCATGTTGAATAGATCATCAAAGACACAATGGAAAATTATCCGTACATATAGACATTGGAGAACTCCACAGAAGCACACGAGCAAAACTAAAAATAAGTGATCTGACTGACGGAGAACTTAACAGATAAAAAAAAGGAGAGCTATGATACTTCCAAAAAGCAAAACAACCAAAAAATGAAGAAGAGAAAGCGAGGTCCGAAATTCATTGTTGTTGTTAATCTCGTCGTCATGACACCTTGAGGAGGAGAATGCTGAGAAATCAGAAGTTGAACTCACATGATATTACCTTAAGGAGTAACTGATCTCTCACGGCATTTAAGGCATCTTTTGAAGTAAGTATTGTTCTTTTACGATGACATATAACAATAATCTTTCTCATCAAGAGGGAATTGAGTGGAGAAGTCAAAATAAGTAGCCAGTATAAGATATTAACTCCGATTATTATAAATATAATGCCTTGCTCCATCAGCTGATAATGTTACATGACATAGACAGGTTGAATTTCAGGAATACCTGGAAATCTGAGGAATCCTGGTTTCAAATCTTTAAGCATTCCAAAAAGGTCTTTCCGGAAGCCATGCCCCTGCACCATCCAAAAGTGGAAACAAAACAAGAAAGCAAACACCTGAACACATCATGCTCATTGACATAGAAGAAACAATTAAGTAATGGTATCGATAGAAAACAACAAGAGTAAGCAATCATAACAATAATTTGTAGATTTGTTTAGTTTAAGTTGACAACTACAAGACGTTCTTGGTTAAATGGTTAGGAAGCCTTATAATTTTGTCAATATTAAGTTAAATTCCTTTTTCACCAATAAGTTCAAAAACATACGTACGTTGTACGTGTCCAAGGGCATCAATGATACTTGATCAAACCATATAACACCCTTTGTAGTTGATCTAAGTTCCAGTCTTGCATTGGAATCTGTTCCTTCAGCTTGCAACGAAAATAACACCTTTGTCCAATTTGATACATCATTGCCTCTGCAAGAACAATAAAGAATGAACTGTATTTAAGATGGAAACTTTGTATAAATATTGGCGAGAAAAATTGACAAACATAGACAACTACATATATAGTATGTAAAACTTACACTATGGTAGTTGTGGCCAGCTTCTTTAGTCCATCTGAACTGGTTAAACCAATTGATAGACTGATTGGTTCGTCTGAACGAACATAAAACACTAGTTTATAACTCTTTCCATGTTCAATATTCTGCAGGAAATCATAAAATAAGGACAACAAGTAACAAGGACACAACAAATTCACAAGTATATAAACATAGAAATGCTAGAGTCTAGTGATAGTTACTTTGCTTTGATCAATGTTATCATTATCAAATGAAAACCACCAAAGTATAATAAGGAAAGTAAAAAATAAAAAACCAAAATCTAAATACATATGAATACGTCTAAGTTGAGATTTTTAAGAAATAAGATACCATGCCCCAGAATCCTGGATTGTAGACACCTACTCCTCCATCTGGACATGTATTGGCACCTCCATTGTCACAAAGAACCTCTACCCGCAATGCAACTTTATTCCGATCAAAGCATGATGAAAGATCCGTTGATACGATCACAGAAGAATCATTCCCAATGACAGCCCAAGGTTCAATGGGAGATGGCATGAATGAGCCTCCAGATTCAAAACCTGAAAGTGTTTTTTTCAAGAATACTAAGATTAAAATCAAATCCAAGAATATTCAAGATGCAAAGCATATGACTACACATGCTGGAAATCAATTGACATTTTAAAGCCCTTATTGGTATACTCAACGAAGTCTTGTAATCAATGGGAAAGCATCACTGTTGAAGCATTCATTCTAGAACATACAAAACTTCCCAACTTATTTTTCCAAAAAAAAAAAAAAAAGAAAAACAATTATGATGATTGAAGAGAGTACAGAAATCATATAATGTCTCGGAGTATCTTTGACCAACAGTAATGTCACTGTCTTTACATTTTCCACCGATTAGTAAGCATTATCTCCTATTCAAAGCATGCATTTGTATTCTCTTTACAGGCTTTTCCTTTTCTAAATCAACCAAAAAATTGAAGCTCACCTCTGTTGCAGACAAGTTCAGCCCACAATCCGCCAGCGCCAGCATGATTGATCTCCTGAAACAAAGTACCAGAGGCGAGGTGTTATAAATTATTCAACTGAAAGTATCTAATCAAGGGGAAATGCATCCCAATTTTTTTTGGATAAATGCAAATGTTGTCACAAGATCAAGCACTTATCAAATGTTCAATCTCATATATATGGAAGTAGCTCGATGCAATGCACAAAATATTTTTTTTCCCGATGTACAAGTTCCTTAAATGGAATGTTATAATTCTACATGCCATTTATGCATCAACAGTCGGATGGTAACAAAGATGTCTGTATAAGAAAGTAAAGAAAAAGAGAGGAGGACACCTACATCACCGAGACAGTTATATACAGGAAATATGAGGTGAAAGCTTCTCATTTTCACTAGAATCGAAACACCTGAATGACTTAACTCACCTCAAAGAATATTCCAAATAGAGTATCCGGTATTTTCCTTGCTGATGCTTCAGATGCATTTACTAACAGTAGTGCTGTCTGGTTTGCGTCATTCTCGCTTGCAGAACATTGGTATTGAATGGATATGCCAAACAGAACTAAAAGGAGAATGCAACAAATGGAGTGGCTTGAATCCATATCCTTCTCACACTGTTCAATATTACCGAAACCTATTTAAGCATTAACGAAGATTCCAATACATAAGATTTTGATCAATCAAAAGAAGAAAAATAATGAAGTTTCTAACTTTTGTAACAACCTATTCTCATCAAGAGATAGTACCACTAAGATGATTGTTCAAACAAATAACACTTAATGTCAGTCTGTCAGATTTTTCTTCATGTTATGAACAGTATTAGTGGAAATTGAAGAATACAATTGGAAAAAATAGCATTAATAAAGATGGGGACAGACGTGTAAAATATTCACAGTACACAAATTACTGGTCAAGCTTGGAAAGACCAAATCATAAATTCAGGAATCCAGAGGACACTCTAGTAAGCTGGATTCATTAGGAGATAAGACTTATTTTTAGGTGCTTTTGGCTTTTAAGCACTTGTTAATTTTTAGAGCTATTTGGCAAAGACACAAGTGCTTAAAGCACTTAAGTTTAAGCTTAGGAAGTACAAAAAAGGGCCAAAGGCCATAAGTAAATAACTACTTAATTTTGACTTTCGGTTTTTGGCTCGTAAGTCACAAAAAATAGGATTGATCAAATTCGACGCAGACTAACTCTACCTTGTTTTTTTCAAGATCTCAACAATCATAAGTGAGCACAGAAAGAAAGAAAACGAGGGGAAAAGAGAATAAAATAAGTCTCTCCCTTTTTTCACTACACTCAAGTATTAACTCATATAGTAGTCAATGATCATAGCAAAAAGCTTTAAATTTTCTTTTACTTCTCATAATTTTCCAGTAAAACCAGACAGATGAAACTAATTTCCACTCTTGACTTAGTTTTTAGAAGCTAAATTACAAGATCAAGAATATTAGTCACAATTTGATAAACAACTAAATATATGTCTTTCAGAATGAAAGAACATCAAATGCTATAAAAATATGGGGAAATAGAAGGAAAAGAGAAATGAGAAGTCTATAATTGACAAATAATTGCAAGAACACAATGAATTAACACAAAAAGGTGATAACTTGTTTGTTTCAAGTTGACTCATTTTTTTCACCTGAAGTTATTAGTAATTATACAATAATCTTACCCTTAAATTGTTATGTACTCCATCAAGATTTCAAAGCATGTGTATATATAGGGAATTTTTGGTTGAAGGATGTTACTTGTAACTTGCAAGTATGGAAAGGGGGTGAAGAAACCATTCAATTCTTGAAATTACCTTTGCTTTCACGTTAGCAACTTTTGAGTGGCAAATGTTTTTAGGAACTAAACTAATCACTAATCACTTCAAGTTAATTGTATCTTTTGTGGACCCTATGATTCAATTTACTTGTCTAATACTTGATATATTATTTTAAAAATTAAATAAAATATTAAATCTTATTTACATAGGGTATAGTGAAATGAATTTTAATCTTGTGTTCTTAATCATGTTAAATAGAAAATTAGAATTATAGAGTTAAAAAATGAATGAAATATTCTTTTTGAAATTAACTAAAAAATTTAAAACAGATAAATTAAAATGAAGAAACTGTTTCTTATTAAATCAAATTGATGTATGAACAATTTTATGCAACTCTTTATCCTAAATTTAATATGATAATTTGGAAGAACAAAACTGAAGCAAATAAAAAAATTTCGCTTTAATAATTTGATTATATTTTTTCTAAAAAAAAGAAAAACATCTTCAAAAGTTTCACAGTGAGGTAGCAAGGCAGCTAACTCGAACATATTAAGTGAGTGTTTGAACATGAGAAATGTGAAATCAGAGTAAAAAAATAGTATTAAAAAATTTATTGAAAATATTATTTTAAAATTAAAGTTATGTTTAGACAGAAATATAAATTAAAGTTATTTTTGAATTTTTATAATTGATTTGAAGTAATTGTGATTCTTTGAAGTTTTTTTATTTTCATTGTAATAATTTTATGCTCAAACTATTTTTCAAAATAATGTTTCAAAAGAAGTAAAACATGGCCAACAATGATAAGCTAGTAGATTTAAAGTGTCATTTATAACATTTATAATATGTTTGATCAAATTTTTAGGAGGTCAAAAATAATAATTTTTGAAAGGTAAAGTTTGACCAAGTTGGAGGAAATTGCACAAGCCATTTTCAAAAACTAAAATAAATAGTAATTATCTTTTTCCACAAGTACTTTTTTAAAAATAAGTCAGATATTAATTATTATTTAGAAAGTACATTTTGAATTTATAGGCAAATACAAATGATTTATCACTAAATATACTTTTTAAAAATAAGTTAATACTAGAAGTTTGATAAACATATAAACAATATCACCAATCTCTTTATTATCATGAAGAAAATTCAATAAATTATAATTCACTATCATTTTTTATATCCATACTTTTAAGCAAAAAATAGTATAACTTTATCAAAAAATATGATATTTGTAGAATTAAACTAGCTATATAAGAAACAAACAACATTAAAAGTTGAAATGTTATTGCTTTAACATTTATTTTGTTCTTTTTTATAATTTGTAAACCTTCCTATCCTTTTACGATTTATATTACGTAAAATATTAATTAAATGTCATACTTAATTTTTTGAATTTCTTTTTCATATATGACATTACACAAATAAACTATGTTATTTAAATGCATGCACGCTACTTTAGAGTAGGGGTGTTCAAAATAGATTATCTATTATTAACGTGCAATGCACGTTCGTAGAAACTAGTTGGATTAATAATTTGAAAATAGATTAAAATATTATGAAAAATAGTTATCGATTTGAAAAATAAATTATTTATTTTTTATATCAAATAAATCAATAATTCCTTAACCTTTTTGACTTATGGGCCCTCCAATCAATATTATTATTCCATTCTAAATTTCTTTGCCTCAAATATTTGTCTCCATGACGACTCTCTCTAATTATTGTCGTCACTGCATAACAATCTTATTCTCCACTGACAACGATGATAATATTCAATAGGTTCAAATCATTGACAAGAAACTATTAATGGAGTACGTAAAAGTTACTTCTTTGATTTCAATTGTTATATCGAATAAGCAAATTAAACTAATCATGTTTTATCTCTAAAAGTGTAGGCGAAATGGAATAACATGACAGTAACAATCATGTCAAGACTCAACAATCAACATGAAAAGACATGTCAACACCAAAGAATCAACATGAAAATTTAGAATATTATTGCGTATATCTTTTAAGGTAGAATTTTAATAAATATTGCTTATATATCAATACATCTGAAATACCACGTGCGACGCACATGTCGTAAATCTAGTACGTGCGACGCACGTGTCGTAAATCTAGTACATATAAAAATTGATAACTAATAAGTCGAATTGGCAAAAATTGAATTGAACAATAACATTTTTACTTTTTAAAATACTCCCTCCATTACATTTTAATTTTCAGGTTATGCTTTGAAAAATTAATTTGACTAATTTTTAACGTTAAATTAGATTAATTAATTCGATATTTTAAAATAAAAATTTAGATATTAAAAACTATAAAAATGTATTATTAATTATAATTTTTTTCATATAAATATGATGAAAAAATATATGTTAAAATATTAATAAAAAATTACATTGTTTGACCAATATGACAACTTAGAGATAAGTTTAACATTTAATAACTTGTAATTTTCATTTGAAAGAAGTACAATTATTTTCAATAGATTAAAATCATCATTCAAGGAAGTCATAAAACATTAAATATATAAATTAAATGCAATTATTTCCAGCAAAAAGGAGGAAAAAAAACCATCTTTTATTCAAAATTGTCAAGGCAGTACTATTTAACTAGGCCAAAACTGTCCACTTCACACTTCACAACACTAAACGCAAATTTTGTTGAAAAGCTGCTCGACTCTATCTTACTTGAAGATCATTTTCCCCAATTTCTTAGGTAATTTTCCTTTTAAAGATCCTTTCTTTTTCCCTGGAAAGCTTTAATTTTTGATCAATTTGAGATTTCATTTACTTTTGGGGATTTTTCATTTCTCGTTTGTGATTTCTTTTGTTTCGAATTGTCATTGTACTAAATCTGAGTCCGTGAAGGGTTTCTCATAAAAAAGTTGAGTTGGGGTAGCTTCTTTTGTTCTTTGCATGTGTTTTTTGGTCTAAGTCTTGGTGAATTTGAACTGGGTTTCTAGGGTTATCACAAATTAGGTCTTGTTCCTGTTCATTTCCCTAAAAGTTTGAATTTTTATTGTGATTTTTCAGTCAATTTGCTGTGGGAAGCTATTCTTGAGTTAAAGTTCGAATCCTTGGAGGTTTAGGTGAGGGATTGTTCGCTTTTTATGAGTGCATGTTGTCGTAGAAATGTGTTTTTGATGGTTCTAACGTTTTTTTGCTTTAGGAAAATGGAGATTGTGCATGGATCTCTGTGTTGATTGGGAGAAGTGCTGAGCTTTGATTTCGGGTTATTCATGTGAGTGGAAGTGGTGATCTTGTTTGTGGGTGTGGGTTTTCGATTGAAATGGAGCAAGGCTTTAGTTCAGATTCTGTTCCGCCAGCAGGACCCATTGACAAGTCCAAGGTTTTGGATGTTAAGCCCTTGAGATGTCTTGTCCCTGTATTTCCATCCCCAAATGGAATGACATCTGGTTCAACTCCTCAACCCTCACCATTTGTGTGTGTTCCTCCAAGTGGTCCTTTCCCGCCTGGGGTTTCTCCGTTTTATCCATTTTTGTCCCCGAATGAGTCTGGAAGATCAGCTGGAAATCAGGATGGTTTAGGTTTTGGAACACCTATATCTCCTGTTCCTTTAAATTCGTTTAGAACTCCAACTGCGAATGGAGACACTGGGCCAAGGAGGCCAGGTAGACCTCGTGCGACAAATGGCTTAGCTGCAGAAGATGATGATTCACTGAATCACAGTGACCAATTTGGTAGTGGCTATAGTGTGCATGCTAATGATGTTGAAGACACGAGTACTGGGAAAAAAAGGGGAAGACCTAGAAAGACTAGGTTAAGTCAGTCAGATAATGCAGCTACCCCCCCAATCGAAGTGGATATCGATCCATTATTAAATCAGCTGCTTGCGTCCTTCAAACTTGTTGAGATTGATCAGGTTAAGAAAGCTGATGGTGACAAGGAGTTAGCTGGGAGAATACTATTGGTTTATGATTTGTTTCGTAGAAAGATGACCCAGATTGAAGAGAGAAGGGGTGAGATTCCAGGTTCTGCAAGAAGGCCAGATTTGAAGTGTGCTAATTTGCTCATGACAAGGGGAGCTCGAACAAATCAAACAAAGAGGATTGGAAATGTCCCCGGGGTTGAAGTTGGTGACATCTTCTTCTTCAGGATGGAATTGTGCCTGGTTGGCTTGCACGCACCCAGTATGGCAGGGATAGATTATATGAGTGTCAGACTTACAGGGGATGAGGAACCTATTGCTGTTAGCATAGTGTCCTCTGGAGGGTATGATGATGAAGGGGATGATGGGGATGTGCTAATATATACTGGCCAGGGTGGAGTTCAGAGGAGGGATGGCCAAATGTTTGATCAGAAACTTGAGAGGGGAAATCTTGCTTTGGAAAAGAGTATGCATCGCGGCAATGAGGTGAGAGTAATTAGGGGTGTTTTAGATGTTCAAAATGGGGGGAGGGGGAAGGTCTACATATATGATGGACTTTATAGGGTCCAGGAATCATGGGCAGAGAAAAACAAATTGGGGAACTGCAGCATTTTCAGGTACAAATTACTTAGGGTACCTGGGCAGCCTGAAGCATTTACATTGTGGAAATCAGTTCAGCAATGGAGAGATGGAACTACAACACGGGTTGGAGTTATCCTACCTGACCTAACATCTGGGGCAGAGAGTCAACCTGTTTGTCTTGTAAATGATGTTGATGATGAGAAGGGACCTGCTTATTTCACGTATATCCCAAGTCTTAAGTACTCAAAACCTTTCATGAAGTCTAACCCATCTGTGGGCTGTCAATGTCTTGGCGGATGCCAACCTGGTGGGTCCAGTTGTCCTTGTATTCAGAAAAATGGAGGCTATTTGCCCTTTAATCCAATTGGAGTTCTCATGAGTTACAAAACCTTGGTACATGAGTGTGGTTCTGCCTGTTCATGCCCTACGAACTGCCGAAATAGAATCACTCAAGCAGGTCCTAAAGTACGTGTGGAGGTCTTCAAAACAAAAAATAGAGGTTGGGGACTTAGGTCTTGGGATCCCATACGCGGAGGCGGCTTTGTTTGTGAATATGCCGGAGAAGTCATTGAAGAATCTAGGGTCGGTGAGTTTGGCAATGACAGTGATGATGATTATATATTTGATGCTACCCGCATGTATGAGCCATTGGAAGCTGTGCGTGATTATAATGATGAATCCAAAAAGGTCCCATATCCCCTTGTAATAAGTGCAAAAAAAGGTGGCAATGTGGCTCGTTTTATGAACCATAGTTGTTCACCTAATGTTTTCTGGCAGCTCGTTGTACGTGAAATTAACAATGAGACATACTACCATGTCGCGTTTTTTGCCATTAGACATATTCCTCCCATGCAAGAATTGACTTTTGACTATGGCATGGTTCCACCGGACAAAGCAGATCGAAGGAGGAAGAAATGCTTATGTGGGTCATTGAACTGTAGAGGGTATTTTTACTAGTCGTCATGGTGGCAGAAATGGAGTTCACCAGTCAACACCATGTCGAGGCATGATTTCCTTTTTAAATATAAAAACATCTTGTTTCTTTCATTTTACTGCTCTTTTTCTGTTCGAATCCATGGTTGCTGGTTATCATGTGAACGTTTTTTATGTTGAATCCTGAATAGTATTTTAGCTGTGTGAAGTTAGTTGCTTCATCTCCATTGAATTTATGAATTGAAGTGATTCTGGAATTGACTTGTTCTACTTTTTGATCTATCTGTTGGGCCTACTCAGATGAGGTGGCAAGGGCTCTGTATTTCCCTTCATCTTCAGGTTTCCCAGTTTGCTCCTGCTTTTTCTTTCTTTAATCTAATATTTATAGTCCTTGCGCACCCATATTGGGCGGCGCAATTTGTTAGAGGCATAGACCAAATGGATTTAAGAAATTTTTAACGAGGGAGCAAGGTGTGTGGTTGATTTGCCATGGTTTGTTAAATGAGTATCTATCTAGTTTAAAATTATTTTTGTGCTTGAAAAGTAAGGTAAATTTCATTAAGCAGATAAATGATAGTACCATTTAGGTACTGCTAGGTACAAAATGTACACAAAAAGAAGCTGGATATTCCTTCACTAATTTACCTGACCATCTGTGAGGACTAGCATTGGGTCTATGTCATTTTCATCCTCTCCTTTACACTAGAATTTTCAATTATACGGACATCTATGTTTACAAAATAAAATTTTTCTATTTTCTCCTCGAAATATCTTCGATTTCTTTCTAACCAAACTATCAAACATAAGATATTGTTCTTTCTCAACCATTATTCCCATGAGGTAGCCTGCTCATTTTGCATTCCATGACATCACCCACTGAACAACATAGTTACTCCTGAACATGCTCCATATTTGCTCTGAAATTACAATGCAGCATCAGTATCTGTCTTGCTGGTTCAACATCTTCTTCGCATAAGAAACACCTGATGCATTTGTTAAATCCTTATTTTGTAGATTGTTCTGTGTGAGGCATGTCCCATGTTCTGCTGTGTTCTGTGTGAGGCATGTCTTGTGGTCTGCTATCGATCTGAAACAAGCCAAATTTTTTGGGTTTTTGTTCTCCACAACTTTTTCTGGGGCCAGTGATATGACTCGTCAACTTCCTCTTAAACAAGGTTTGGTAGAACGATTTGACAGAAAATTCGCCTTCACTAGTCGTTCTTGTTTTCAATGCAATTACTTAGCTCCGTAGTTGTAGTGATGATGTAACACTAACGATCTTCCAATAGTAAAAGTTTCTTCTAAATCCTCTCTTCCATCCATCCAGTGGAACTGTAATCTCCTTACCAATTGTCAGATTGAAGAGATCTATAAAGTTGTCTATCAATGTACCATTTTCCGTCCATTTATCCAGCCACATTCTGATGATTCATCATTTCCAACTGTGATATATCCAGTCCAAAAATTGATCCAGCAGATCACACTGATTTGTCTCTCAACAGACACACAATATGACCTGTTAATTGGCTTTGTGCACCATTTGTCCTCCATTCCATATTTGCAATTGATCACGCTTTTCCATAGCTAGCCATCTTTTCCAAACTTGAATCTTCAATTCCATTTGACCAAGAGACCTTCATTGTTTTTCTAAAGTGTAGCATTTCTTGTTTATACTTTCTCACTTATCTTTCTTGCAGCTTCTTTTTGCTCTCTTTCTCCCCCCCGATTCCAAATAGAAAAACTTCAATCATTTTGGAAAAATGATAGGCAACATTTTTGTCTCCTTGCCCCATCCAACGAAGTTGATCCCTACCAAAAAGGTAAGGTACTGAATTCCCGAGGTGTCAGCTTTTGTTACACTTCGTCACAATGCTTTTGGGAATCTGGATCCAAGAGGTTGTCCCAAGTGAACTTTTAGAAAATTTCTCCTTCGCATCTCATTATCTATGTCAATTCTTGTATCATCTGCACAGAAACTGGAAATATGCTACTCTTTGGTGTGATTGTCTGTACACCAAAATTGCCTCCCAGGCCACAAGTATAGCTTTTAAGCAAGCAATTGTTCTTCTTTTTTCCCCACGGAGCACAACTGTATCATCTACATAAAGAATGTGAGCTATTTCCACTTAATTTCCCTGCGTGTCCTTTAAATGTACAGCCTTGTAACCACCTTCGATCAATGGTTCTTTTATCTCTTCTCCCTTTCTCAACATGTGTAAACATTCATTTGTTGTCAAGGTAGCATGTACGTCCTATCCTTAAAGACAAGCCTTCTGATTTTCAAATATCAATTTATCCACCACAGTCCTTAGCCTCACAGTCAACGCTTCTGCTAAAATTTCGCCCAATAGACTTGTTGGTCTATACTCCTTTGTTTCCGCAACTCTCTTTCTTTTAAGGAATTAGAGTAATATATGTGGCATTCAAGCTCTTTCAAGTCTTCCCTCATCGAGAAAAATGTTAAATGCATGTGTGATATTATCCTTCACGGTTCCCCAGATGGCCATTGTGAAGCCATCAAGTATAGGTGCCTTATCTGCATTACAATCTTTAATTACGAGTTCGCTTTTCTTTTGGGAAGAATGTCTTAGCATCCATTCCATTCCTTCTCTTGCTACTTCTCTTAGAAGTCTGTCATCTTTCCACTGTGGTCTCCATGCTTCATATTCTTGTAAAGATCTTATGAAATTTCAATATGTTTTGTGAATCTTCCACCCTTTCCTTCTATTCCTGTTCTATCTATGTGATTGCATCTCATGTGCATTCACCATTTTATGAAATACTAGACTCACGGCACGTGCGTGGCATTTGATCTCTAAACATATCGGTGCACAATAAATGTTCATTAAAAGTATACATGCTAAAATACAGTCAATGATATTCTAAACTTTCTATGTTGATTATTGAGACTTGACATGTCAGCATTTGTCATTGTAATTCCTTTCCTTACTTTTAAAAAATTACAAAGCGTACTATCTATTCTTTTTTATTGAATGTTACAATTCATGCAGTATATGACGTCTTTATTAACAAAAACAAAGTGAATGACCGACTATTGATGAATTGTTGACATGGTAAAAAGAAATTCAAAAGTTTCCTAAGCATAAGTCCCAAGACAAAAATAGTAAATAAATTTAATGACAATTTTACTATCAACATGCTTTAGAAAATAACAATAATATGTACAATCGACCCACTTAAAGTTCCATATGGGAGGTAACCAAAATTTATCTCTAGATGTTTCTCACATTATTGGACAAATCATTTTTCTCTATTTCCTTGTCAATGTTTTTGCTAATCTAGGACTAAAAGTCATTTTTAGGCCTTATTTCATTACAAACCAGAAAAATAGAAGTTTCATTATTCTAGTCCAACTTTACATTCTTGGATATTGCAAAGTAATACTACCTCCTATATTTTAGATATATTTACCTCTAGTATAAGATGTTACACTTGTCTTATCTAGTAATAGCTGGTTGTGCTTCTTCTCATTTAATGAAAAAGTTTAAAGAAGGAGAAAGACGGTAACATTATTACTGCGTATAATACGTAAATCCTGATATATTTGAATACCAAGATTCTAAAGTGTAGCATTTCTTGTTTATACTTTCTCACTTATCTTTCTTGCAGCTTCTTTTTGCTCTCTTTCTTATATTCTCTCTTCCGTTTTTCTTTCCTTTCTTTGTGACATGAGGTAGTATTCTGTCTAATTGCCATCTTGTTCCTCATAATGGTTTTTTCTCTCTCATCCAAACACACTAAACAAATTCTCACAATCTTGCATTTCCCAAATAGTTTTTCCTAATTTTCAATTCGACACAATTCACTCGTATGAATTCATACGAAAAATGTTTGAAAGTCTGAGATGATCATAACTTTAATAAGACAAATAGAAAGTCTGAGAACAATTAAAACATATGACATAAATATATAATTCATTTATTTCGTAAATGATACGTAAAATACATTTAACTTTAATAAGACAAATAGTACAACAATCAAATAAAATTGAAGAAGATTTTTTAACTAAAATTCACATGCTTAATTCATACACAGCCAAAGTTATAAGAAATTGAATTAAAGCATACAGAGAAATATAAGGAATTAGCTGATAATATTCTGAAATTTCTATGTTGATTATTGAGTCTTGACATGTCTGTTGTCATAGCAATTCCATTCTATCTATATACATGTATAGATGAGCATACATCGTTTAGTCATTATTGTTAGTCATGTATCCCTTTTTATTGTATCAGCATGTAATGGGCGAGTGTATATTTCTTTAGTTTGGGTTTCTCTGTCATAAGCAATACTCTTGTTGTTGACATGGTAGTCCGCATTTCGGAGATGGCAGTGTGAGCCCAAGCTGTTGCCATCTTAGGTAGCTTAGTGATTGTTTCAAAAATAAGGAAGAAAATTTGAGGGTGTCAAACCACAAATGTGGAAAATAGTTAAAAGTATGCAGAAATATGTACCTAGATCGAGAACGTTGGTTGGGCGTATGTAGTTGTGTATGGCATGTAGGCAGTTAATGCATCCCAGAGAATCTGTCAAAAATAATATAGCAAGAGCGATGAAAGAATGGAAGCGTAAATGCAATTAGTAAATGTGCAGTAAGTATTATTCCTAGAAATTTAGGTTTAATGGGAGGGGGGATTATGGGTGGGTAGCAGCTCATTAATCCTATTGTGCAGGATTGTTTTTTCTGTTTGACTGACATTTAGTGTTTCATATTTCCCTAGGGTGGGGGGCTACAGAATTGGAAGATGGCAGTATTGAAAATGTGCCCTTAAGAACGAAATTTGATAGTTTGTGTCCTGAGGAAGTGTCAAGCATTCGATAGTTGTATGTATGTATATAGTTAGATGTAACAAGAACGACCATCCAGTTAAATTAATGTGTAAAGCATTCAATAGCAGTACTTATCTATGTAGATATATGTGTCAAGTGCAAATTGCGGTATGCGTAATGTGTGAAGAAGAAGTGTAAAGCATTCTTGTGTCGTATGCATCTATGTAGGTAGAGGTAACAACTGCAACTTACAGTTCGCATGGCCCAGGTCTGTTTTCGTCAGTAAATCAAGGGGGAGTTTGCTTGTACGCTTTGTAGTTGGTGTATTGCGGCCAGGCGTTGGGGAAGGCACATACGACTGGGTCAGTTGTAAGGCAGGCGGCATATTTATATTGGTTTTAGTCGGGAACAGAGGAGTGGAGATTGAATGTTTGCATAGTAGATGATAGTTCCATGGAAAATAGAAGTGAGAATTTGATTTAGCATGTGGTTAGGTTGTCGGCATTGTAGTTGGTGCTTGGGGAATGGACACCCAGGGCGGTGTTTTTGAAGGAGGGTCGTGTGATGAAGCATGGCCGATGAGTTTCTTGAAAATAAGGGAGAAGGTTGTGTGGCGCTTCAGCAAGAGGTGAAAGGGCAGGAAGTTAGTTTGGAGTCGTTAAGGATTTTAGAATAATGAGAGGGTAATAGTTAAGGGACTTCCTACTTTTAAGGTAGTATAGATAGATTTGGTATCTTTATTTTGTTGTTGGAGCTTGACTCATTGAATTTTACCCTCGTGATGTTTCTTCAGCTCTTGCGACATCTTTTGGCTCATGTAAGAGAATTTTCTTTACTGGCAAATCCTTTTCATTCCATGCCCTTCTATCTGTCTCCCCAAATACTATAGTTTTTGAGGATTGTCGTTTTGTTTCTTCTAATCTGCCAAATACCTCGACAGTCTGTTCCTTGTTATTGTTTAGAAGTCTCAACTCCTTAGCTGTTCTGACATTTGGTCTGTTTTTTATGCGTAATATCCTACCACTTGTGAATTAAATCTATAAATCCTTCAACTTCCAGCCACTTGTTCTCAAATTTAGAATAGTTCTTTGAGTCCATTCGCCACATGCTAATATCAGATGGGACAGGTCTGAAACAGTCTTTGGTAATACATTTACTGGTGATATCCTAACATTCCATCTTATGTTCCCAGTTTGTTCTTTCCCAGTGTGTTCTTCTATAGTCAGAAATCCTCGAGCCAGTGGCTTGCAGTTCAAAACTCAGTGGATATTAGCCCATTCTTCTACCTTTCACTTTTGTCTGCTGCAAGGTTCGAACCTCTGATTTGTGTCTGACGCACACATCAGGTGTTGTGCTCTTATAACCAAATCAAATCCCCTGACCTGACTCTTGAATGTGTAAAATAATGATTAGAACATGGGGGAGAAGGTGTAAAAGTCGAACATGGAATTGAAACAAATACAAAGTGATGTAAATTGGATGAGCATTTTAGTTTTCTAAGATCAATTAAATCATCCACTTTAGAAAGTTTCTGTCTTTTTGAAATGTCCTGAATAGAAAGTAGTTCAAACATAATGAGACCTTGGAATGAACTCAGTTCTGTCTTTCCTCCTCCTTTCTCTAATTTATCCCCTTCTGCTCATTTCATCCCTGCTTTTCCCTTGTTCTTTATAGACACTGCATGTAAATCATATAGTGATGGACCCTAATGCTAATACATGTTGGTTTTTTCCCCTCTTGCAGCACATCAGTAGTTGACTCTTGCAGCACATCAGTAGTTGAAGATAGGAGCAGCAAGGTTTTGGACTTCTGGTACACCCTCTGAACGGATAGCATATGGAAATCTAGCATTATCAATTATGTCATCACCCGGAGCCAAACACCGGGATGTTGTAGCTTATCGTTTGCAATCACTCTAGACAATGTTGCTTTTTATGTATTATTAAGTGCTTAGGATTGTCATTGACAGGGGTAAAATTCAGTGAAGGCAGGATTCTTCTTGTTCTTCATAACTTCCACGGGCTTCGGCTAGTTGATGATATTGTACGATATTCTATTAATGTATTAGACTGTAGTGTTGTCTTGTTTATGTCTCAGACCAGTGTTATTTTGTTGCAGCTCCGTTTTATGTTCTTTGATAACGTAGATTGCTTCCGTAATCACAAATATTTTCTCGCTCACCTAAGGATGTGACCTAGAGGTCCATGAAAACGAGTGCCGACACTGAAAACTGTTAACTTGCTTAGACAACACTGTTACAACAGTCTATTGAAAACAATCTTTACGATGGTTTTCAAAAGATTTTCAACTCAGTAAAATGCATCAAAGTAGTGAAAAGGAAACGAAAGTATGGTGATAAATATTGAAAATAGATTTGGTTTCCCTTCTCAGCTCGCATAAAATAAAATCGTGCCACGATAGTATGGTAATAAATATTGAGAATTGATTTGGTTTCCCTAGACAAGAGGGACTAACGACAAAAATTAAGGATTAAAGTAGATAATTGAAACATAAACCAATATTATAAGTAATAAAAAAAGACATAATCCGGGCGAAATGTTCGGTTCCTTCAAACTGTTTTAACGGTAATGAGAGAAAAAAGAAGAGAAACCATCATTGAGCATGTAGAGCTTGGGGAAAGCTGGTTTAGATCAATCAAGAAGAAGAGAGAGAGAGTGAGGAGAGAGAAAAATTAGAAATCTTGTTTTTTTCTTCTTCCTCCTCTTCTCTAATTTATTATGTTTTTTTTGGCACCAGCAACCCCCTCAACATACAATCTTCATTTTCTTTTTTGATCTTCAATAAATTATCATGGGTATTGCTGTTTTACGTCTATAATAACATAACCAAAAAAAAAGAAAAAGTATATAATTTCAAGCTTCTAACTTTTTTTTGGATTTAGCACTGTGATGGGAGGTGGGGTCACAAATCAGGATTTGGCTTTTTCTTCCAAATCTATGGACCCTTCTAAATTGAAGAAAAGGCTTTACCAAGTTTGGAAGGGTCGCAACGTAAGCTCCTTGTAATTTTTCTTGCAGTTTAATATTTGATATATTGTGGTAATTAAAAACGTGCCATGTTCAGATGGGAAGCCTTAGAACAACCGTAATATTGTCTCTATGCAAACATATAGGTTAGGAATTTGAGCCGTGGAATCAACCACTTTTGCTCGAGCTGCCTTTTCGGGACGAGCCTTGTCAAAATCTTACATATATACGTAACACTACAAGGGGCTTTTTTACAAATGCACGCAAGCAGCCAATATTACCTATTCTTTTGGTTGCAGAATAGCTCAATCATAAAAGGTTTATCTAATGTTTCAGAAATTTCTATGTGGAGGAAGATTGATCTTTGGTCCCGACGCAGCATCACTGTACTTATCGACATTTCTGATAGGGGCTCCTGCATTGACATTTTGCATAAAAATGATGTTCATGATACCAAAAGTCAGTGCAATATATGGGCATGTTGTACTAATTGTGGGACTCATCATCACAGTTTCGGTATGTAATTCAACAGTCTTAGATAAAATTGCATCACTTTAATAGTACTAAGAATGAATGTTGTAACCGATTTAATGCAGGCGTTGAGTTTTCTCTTCATGACATCTTCAAGCAATCCAGGAATAGTTCCTAGGAACTCACGTCCACCGGATTTGGATGAAATATTGAATGCAAGTTCAGCATCTATGGAGTGGGTAAACAATGCAGCCCCTGATGTGAAGTTACCAAGAACAAAGGACATTTTTATCAATGGTCATTCTGTAAAAGTCAAGTTTTGTGACACATGTTTGCTGTATCGTCCACCACGTGCTTCTCATTGTTCGATTTGTAACAACTGTGTTCAGAGATTTGATCACCACTGTCCATGGGTGGGTCAGTGTATTGGAGTTGTAAGTCATCTGCTCAGTTCTTAGTATTCAATATTTTTCTTCTTGTTATCTCTGTCTAGTGCATTGACACTTTTTCTCCTTGTATTGCAGCGCAATTATCGGTGCTTTATCCTTTTCATAACATCAACAACAACTTTGTGCATATATGTGTTCACATTTTCACTGCTGAACCTTCTTGGACAACCAGGGAGCTTTTTGCATGCCATGTCAAGTGATGTTGTATCTGTGGTTTTGATATGCTACTGCTTCATAGCTGTCTGGTTTGTCGGAGGGCTAAGCGTCTTCCATTTTTACCTAATGTCAACCAACCAGGTTACTTTCTCACTCGCCAATCATAGTTTCTGTATCTCTACAACACAACATCTTAATTCATGTGTCTCAGTGCAATCTCATATGATTCTTTTTACTCTCTAGTCTTGTTTTTACAAAAAAGCACCTATTTTACAAGTTCCCTTCTTACCTATTATGGTTTCAATAGCAATGTATGCATCTCTCCTTTTCTTTCTGTCTTGCTTTGAGGTACAACTTAGTTTACTTTGGGACGAAAATCGGACTGTACCCTCCGCACTAAATGAAATGTTCCTGCTTCCCAGCTATTAGTTTTCTTAATAAAATTCAACTATTGAATAGGCCCGGTGTAATCCGACAAGTGGGGTTTGGGGAGGTTAGGATGTCGCAGACCCTCAACTCAAAGGAAGTAATATAGAACACATAAGAAAAAAAACAGCAGACATATTTCATATTTGTGCCTTATTTGTATTTGCACATGTTACTGCAGACAACGTATGAAAACTTCAGATATCGTTATGAAAAGAAAGAGAACCCATACAGCCGTGGGATTTTGAAGAATCTCAGGGAAATCCTATGCTCTAAGGTCCCAGTTTCATTGGTCAACTTTCGCGAGTGGGTGATTGAAGAAGACGATGCAAGCATGAGATCCATGTCCATGAGTCATAAATTCGGTTCAATGCATTCTAAAGGGAAGTTTGATTTAGAGATGGGAGGCATACTTGGAAAAGATGCTGCTTTCCCAGTGGATTATGGTGGCATTGATAAATCTTTAAAGAAGACGAAAAACAATAATGCAAATTTTGATCCTCTTTTCTTTCCTGATGATCACGATGGAGAATCAACACATTCAAATGAACAAAGAACAGTTGAAGATGGCAGAACTGAAGAAGACAGCAACCCCAGATCGTCATAACACTTCTTCATAGATAACAGGTAGTTTTTTCTTCTAAAGAAGTCAGACCTCTCTGTAACAACTGTCCTCTGTAATACCATTTCACTATAACAACCAAGTTTTCTCTGTAATTGATTTTCATATTATGTTATATTATATGTTATCTATAACGTCGCTTCACTATATATTGCAACCAAAAAAAATTATATAGTGATTTGGCTGTATATACGCCGTTAGGCAGTACAACATCCTTGAGCTTGTTCCTGATTAACTTATGAATCTTGTAAGTACTTTTCACTTGAGATCATTTCTCTGCATTGATGAAACACCAGATACAGAACAGTATTTCACTATACTGTCAAGTTTCTTTGGGACCGTCATGTTATATCGTATGTTTTCACAGGTCAAGCTAGTGAACGATGCTTAACGACATGCATTATGATGGATGGGATCATCAGATGTCGATTTTTCCAAGGCTGAAAACAATAGTTGCTTCTCTTTATGTCCAGCAAGAAATTGAACTCTTTTGGAACACAAAAAATGAAAATAGAGTGGGAAATGGAGCTAATTGAGGCTACTGATCTCTTGTACAGTATTATATAATTTTATCTTCTTTTCAACTTGTCTCCTTTTTTTCAGTTTTGTTATAACTTAGATTTAACAGTTTCCTTTTATGTCTGTCTATCTATCTATGGATCTATCTATCTATATACAGTTTGTTAATGCAAGACGCTATAACTTTGTAAACTTGTATGTTCCTCCTACTCATTTGATACCTGTAATTGGCAACTAAGATTACAGCAAAAAATAGTGAAATATCTCCAAAAGGAAAATCATATTAAATCTTTGCAACAATGATATATTAAAGGGGTCAACAAATAAGTTTTTCTGCAACAAATTAAATCTTTTCTGTACATTGCATATCACCTCACCAACTTGATTAGCAGTGGGACACATGACTATAAAATCAAGAAATTTAACAAGAACTTTAATGAGTAATAATTTTTTTAAAAAATGAATTTTGCTGCCAAAAGAGGAATGTTTCTCTTTGTGATAGCAAGTCATGTTTCATCGGTATATTCCATTCCTAAACTAATGAAAATTGTGCTGTGCCTGCACGTTTTTTGCTCAACAACAAACACCAGACTGTATAATGTTGTTTAAAAAACAATTTTTTTATTTCCTAATATAAAAAAAGAGAATTCTTTTTGAAAGTAATATTTAAATTCTTCATGAGTTTAAAATAATATTTTTGTTACTTCTAAGAATAATTTATGTCAAGGCTTACTTTTAACAATGAAAGGCGTGAAAGTGGAGAATTAAGGTAGAAAATTAGTAGATAGTCGGACATATCTTTTTCATTTTCAGAATATCAGTATTATATAAAAAATTGTGAATGCGTGTGCAGTTAAAATGATTTTTGTGAGAATTATATTTGAGTGTAATTAAAAATAGTTACATGTATTTTATCTTTGAATTGATGATATAGAAAGAAATATAATTATACTTTCTAATTTTTAAGAAAATTACAATATTTTATCTATAAATCAAATTTTGTTCTATATGCAGAGTTTTATTTTGTTAACGAAGTTATTGAAAACTCCTCTTGTAAGTGTCTCATCTTAGAGATAGATATTGACAAAATACCAAATGCCACCTAACAATAAGGCTGTTAATTATACTATGAGATTTCTAGGAAAAGAATTAATCCAAAACCAATTTAATTTATTCATTAATCTATCATTTTTTATATTTGGATAAGAATGTAATTTATTGAGATAATAATAATTAAATTGATTTAATAACATGCAATAATGTCAAATTAGAGATGGACACACAGTTAAAGTCAAGTACTGTGATACATGTTTGCTGTACCGGCCTCCTCGTTCCTCTCATTGTTCAATCTGCAGATGGGGGAAAAATCCATTCTGGGTAAATCCGTCTCGAGACAAAAACAACAAGGCAGCTGGTTCTTGATCACCCCTTTACAATATACCCACTTCCTTCCCAACAACACAAAAAAGACTCTCTGCTTCTCTCCCTTTTGCTACACATATTTCATCTCCAAACCCCGTTTCTTGAAACCCCTTTAAGTCTTTCAATTGGGGTATTCCCTATTTTTTTTGATAAAAAGACGATCTTTTTCCTGATTTTGGACTTTTTTCTTGATATGGGTTATTGGAAGCTGTTTGATAGGAGAAGAGGAGTTTGATTCTTATTTGGGATTGGAAAGTTGGATTTTTTGGGTTGTTTTGTTTCATTCCAAATTTCAGAGTTATGGTTCGTGAGAAACATAAACCTCTGAAGCTATATCAGGTTTGGAAGGGAAGTAATGTAAGTGTCTCTCTTCTAGGATTCTGCTGCTAGTATTTTTGTTTTTCCACTGTCCCATGTGAAACAAATGAAAAGAATTTTCATGTTGTCAGAGCCATGTGAATTCTTTTTATTTTATTTTATTTTATTTTATTGGAATTGAAGAGATTGTGTTCAGCTTAGTATTTTAGTCATGTTGAATTAGATTATGTGCTTTTCCTGCTGAAATCAAGTGTTTAGACAGCATGGACTGCTCTGATTGCAGTTTTTTTTTTTACAACTATTTGATGCCTTTTGTCTTTCTCTTCCTTCTCTTTGCTCTGTCTGTTGTAAGAATGAATATGTGGTAAAAGCTGAGGCCTTGATAGTAGTAATTCTCACTTAAAGCTGTGTACTTTCTATAAGTTTGAGCTTGAAGGTGCTGCTTTTATATCCTTATGTTCCTGAACTGCTTGTTCATATGACAGTTATTAGTTAAATCTGCTTTCAACCAACTGCATTTTTTCAATGCCAAGAAGATGTAACAGGATTTCTTAATATTCTTAAACTTCTTGTTTCATATGGTCAAACTTTTTCTTAGATTCAGAGTAATAACATTTGCATTATAGAGTCTGCATTATTTCAAACCTTTCTGTATCATATCTTTTACCTTCTCTTTTGTGCTTTTAAATGTTTCCAGAAATTCTTTTGGGGAGGAAGATTGATCTTCGGTCCGGATGTGCCATCTTTGTTTTTATCAATGCTTTTGATAGCTGGCCCTGCACTTGCTTTTTGTATAAAAGTCTCTTGGGTAATCAGACATCGTATTAAAGAGCAGAAAGATGCTGGTCCTTGGTATCCTATACTTGTAATTGGAGCAGTTCTTACTATTATGGTATGGAGTTGCTTTCTTTCATCCTTAAAATTAATAGACATGGGTGATTCTGCATTCTGCTTTCTCCCCTTTTAACCTATTCTTGGTGTTAAATAGGATGATGATGGCATAGTATGAAATATATCAGCATGATCATAAGTTTTCATTATCATGAGAAAATGAAAGACTCTGTATTTGATCTGCTTTTGCCATTGAAATTACCTTAATTAGTAGTAAACATTGTTTATGATATGATCAGTCCTTATTCCCGGGGGGTGGGGGGTGGGGTGCAAATAAAGAAGAATACTTTTTGCTTCCTATGACAGTCAGTAGCTTACAATGTCCCCTTTTCTTTTTCTGTCAACAACAATAATGACAACATATCCGGTGTAATCATACATGTGGTGTATCAAAACAATTATGTGAAAGAAAAATATGGAAGTGAAGAATACATGACAACTAATAAGGATAACATTACGGAGCATTCAGAAAAGAATAGTAACTACAACAAAGTAGTGCAATAACCGAAATAAAATAAACAATAGATTGTAACATATTTCAAAAGGCAAGAAACTACATGAATAGGGCTAATACTACGTCAGACATGGTGCTGTTATCTTTTTCTGTCATGTGCATTTTTTAAATTTCAATTGTTATTCTCTTCTCACTGCTTTCCTTTTCTCTTTCGCATTTCAAAGGAAGTGTTCAAAATTTTGTTTAACAAAAACCAATTGAATAATCACCTGGATAGCAGAAAGTCGATGAACTTTCTCTAGTTAATTGTGAGTAAATTTATAATCTGTAGCTAACTGATGTTTGAATATTGGAACAGTTTACAAATTCTTTTATATACCGTGCAGGATATAGTTTTTCTCTTTTTGACATCTAGTAGAGATCCTGGAATTGTTCCAAGAAATACAACACCTCCTGAATCTGACGAAACATTTGATATACATACCCCTTCCATGGAGTGGGTCAATGGTAAAACTCCACATTTGAAACTTCCACGATCAAAGGATGTAATCGTCAATGGACACACAGTTAAAGTCAAGTACTGTGATACATGTTTGCTGTACCGGCCTCCTCGTTCCTCTCATTGTTCAATCTGCAACAATTGTGTTCAAAAATTTGATCATCACTGTCCCTGGGTTGGTCAATGCATTGGACTTGTACGTATTGCTGACTATGTGTGTTTTTAAGTGAACTTGAACTAGATTTGGATTGTTTCCTGTTACCAATTAATAAACAGTCTACTTGTGTGCGCAAGATGATGGTTATGTCTAAGTTGAAATAATGCAAGCATTGTGAAATGAACACAATGCCATCCCTGCTTAGCAAAAGTAAAAGCTCATGCTAGACAAAGCTAATACAGCTTCCATGCAGCCAAAGTCTGTTTCCCAAGAACCTAATTATGGAGTTCTACTTAATAATTTCCATAAAGTATCAGGGAAAATCATTATTCTATGGAAAAGTGGAGTACTCATATATTTGTTTGTCATGAGATGCTAATCAGCCATATGAACTGAGAAAGTTGTTGGCATGAGATGTGAATCAAAATAGGGTTAAATGTAGTTCTTTTTGTC
Organism: Solanum virginianum; assembly: GCA_000787875.1. Lineage (NCBI taxonomy): Eukaryota > Viridiplantae > Streptophyta > Magnoliopsida > Solanales > Solanaceae > Solanum > Solanum virginianum. The sequence continues at coordinate 183,550 of DF357298.1, read as the reverse complement.
TCGTAAGTTGAAATATTAATATCGTTAGTTTCCTTTCATTTCCGTTGTAAATGATATATTGATAATACAAACAAAATGTAAGATTCTTCTTTTCCTCTACATTATCACTTGGTGGTGTATGACTTTCTGTGAAAAATATGTCCTTGGAGAAGTGAAGTTACTTCTGTTGCTCAAGTTCGTAATAACTGGATCCAGTAGGATAATGATATCACTTAAAAATGAGATGTTATGACATCATTCCACCTTTTTATTCTTTGCTGAGACTTTTTCAATTTGTCACTTGGTTGCAGCGGAATTACAGATTCTTCTACTTGTTCATATCTACATCAACTATATTATGTATATATGTCTTCGTCATATCCTTGGTCAATATTCTTCATCATGGTGGCAACTTATGGAGAGCTATTTCACAAGATATCTTGTCAGATGTTCTCATTGTATACTGCTTCATTGCTGTTTGGTTTGTTGGTGGCCTTACTATTTTCCATTTTTACCTGATTAGCACTAACCAGGTGACGTCTCTAACAGAATTAGTTATGGTTTTTCTGTAATGTCGTAGTCAATATGAGTTTTTATGATGAATTGGCATATTTGGAAGTCCAACTTAATATTGCATATTTTATGGTGAATCATGATTTACCGTTTTCGTTGGAGTATATCGTATGTAGGGATGGCAATGGGGCGGGTGCAGGGTGGGCTGAGCTCAATCCGCAAATTTTTTAAACCGCCCTGCCCTGCCCCGCATGATGATTTTTTTCATTTTCAATCTGCCTCGCCCTGCCCCGCTTAAATTTTAAAGTTCTTTTATTTTTTAATTGAATTTTATTTTTTTCCGCTAATTAACGGTTCAACAACGAATTAACTATTTTTAGTTGACATTTTAACAATTGTTTCTTAATCGTTAATTAAAAGTTTCTAATTAACATTTTAACGACTAACAATTTACTGTCTTTAATTTTTACTAATTAGAAAATTTTTATTTCTTCGAATTCCTATTTGGCTTTTTAAATCCTCAATCTGCCCCGCCCCGCATTAGTTTAAAAAATACCTACTTCAACCCGCCCCGGATCCCCCTTGCCCCACAGCTTTAAACCCGCCCCGCCCCGTTGCCATCCCTAGTCGTATGTGTTCCTGATTCATAGTAAAAATCTACTCTGCAGTATTAACTACTCTAAGCTGGCAGGACTTTCTTGCTGCTAGGATATTAGAACACATAAGAACCAAGTTTTATTTGTTCATTTAAAACATCTTGCTGGATTTCTGTGCTTTGTTTTGAGCTGCAACCTCTGGATCATATTCCTTCTTGTTTTGTTTCTTTTTCTATTTAAAAACATCTTCGTATGTTGTACTTTTGTGTCACACTTAATCTGTTTATTAGTTCTTTGTGTGATCTTCTTTTATAAGGATTTTAAGGAGGATTTTCTAGACAAACTTTAGATGTCTTGTCCTGGTTATAGTAATAATATGTGAAAGTGAACTTGCTGACATCTACAATCACTAAGAGTAATTATATGTAGAAGCGCTTAGAGTAATAGCTTGTGAAAGTGAACCTGATGACATCTATTAATACTGACAACTTAAATTTATTTTGATGTTTATTCGAACCAGTGTTTCCTCTCAACTTTCTTTCTCTTGTTGTTCTTCAAAGTCTTGTTGCTTTGAATGTTGACTTCCAAGGATTGAGTTCTTAAATATCAGGCTATGAGATGGATTTAATGTTATTACAGAATTTATCAGATAAAGCCCGCTCAGGAAAGGTCAGGGATTTTACTAAAGATCCACTTCCATAATTTTTCGTACTCTGCAGACAAATAATCTAAAATGCATTGAAAATTATGAGAATACCAGTGTAGCGGCTCTAATACTCTCGGTCATGCATATAACATACTGCATATATTGAGTTGTTCCATCGACTAATTTTTAAACTTCACTCATGAGGTTCATTATTAATGTTCCTTCTGCCTTGCTGGTCGTATTGTTCTGAAGCCAATTAAGATCCATTATGGCGTGCATCATCTGAAGTTCAAATCTCATTTCCCCTAGTTTTGATTCCTCTCCCCCCTTGTTCCCCTTACGTAGATGCATTAAGATACCCACCCACGATTAAATGTTCACTTACAGTTCTCCGTAATAACCTGCTTGAAATATAAATCCGATGTGTTGCTTCATATTCTTATATAGCCATTTTTCTTTTTGTTTTTCCATTTTTGTTGTATTTGCAGACTACTTATGAGAACTTCAGGTATCGATATGATAAGAAGGAGAATCCCTATAATAGGGGAACGATTGAAAATATCAGAGAGGTTTTCTTTTCCAAGATCCCACCTTCCTTAAATAATTTTCGAGCAATCGTTAAAGAAAATGACATCGTAATGGTTGAGCCATCAACTTCCAACTTTGTGGGAAATATCACTAGCTCAAAAGAGAAGATAGATATTGAGATGGGAACAATGTTTCCAGAGGAGAGTAGACTTTCACTTCCTGAAATTTTGCGGAATTTGGAATATGAGGAGATAGATGATACTTTAAAAAGCAGGGAATGGACTGGAGATGCTTATTCTGATTCTGGTGATCATATCTCAAAGGAGAAAATTGATATTGAGGCGGGAGATAACTTTGCAGAAGATAAAGGAACTGCACAGGCAGAAATTTCGCAGGATATGAATGGCAATAACATGGAGAAAAACTTCAGAAATGATGATGGAGGTGGGAGAACTGATTATGAACCTTTTTGGTTTTCGCTTGAACAAGAAAAAGAAAGTGTAAAGAGCTCCACTCTAGGAAGTGCATCTAATATACAAGACGACTCAGAAGAAGTAAGTAGCTCGGCTCAGTATATGACACCAATAAATGATCATAGCCCAAAGGTATCAATTTTCGTTTTCTTTCACTGCTTATTTTCTTTAAGTTTGTCAGTACTGTAGACTCTAGATTTATGCATTGTAAGACTAGGACCGTATACATTGTTAGTTTGGTTAATTCCTTGATAACATGAACCACACTATGAATTAGACACACATACCAGGAAGTGGGAGCCAAGAAATCCGAGAAGGGAATTAAAAAAAACACAAAAATGCTGCACTTGGAACTTGAACTTGTACTTCTCTTATGTCTAAGGGATCCAAGAATTTATATATGTACAAAAAAAAAATTGTTTTACCCTATTTGTGTGGTATAGTCTTCAGACAGAGGGGATTAAAAGGTTTCCCCTGATTGCATGAGGCTCCACCATCAGTACAAGGGAGGTGCAGCATAGAACCAAGACCAAGAGCATGTGGCTTCATTGATGTTATGCTTCAAGATGCATGCTCAACTAGAAGGTTCAGGAATGGTTAGGAAAGTGCAACTGATTAGCTGTTCTCCGATATTATCCATAAAGTGGTTTAGTTGGCGTATCAAGAGCCAATTAGACAAGTTATTCCTTCTTCTGAATCTTGACAAACAAAAATGGACTGAGCCCATTTTCCTGGTTTCTTTAATATGAATAATGGGGTTTATATCTATCTGTTTACATATGCGAGAGAGAGACAGAGAGAGAGAGATTGCGAGAATTGTTCATCAATCTTTTGACTTGGCCCCTTTAGTTATTTAAAGTTTAATGGCATTATTGTGCTATCATTTCCTCTTACGTCGTAAACTTTTAGGTTCTTCAACAGTACAAATTGTCATCAGAGACTGCTGGAGTCGTTTGTTGTTTAATCAAAATGACATTACCAATTTTGTTTCAGGTGTAGCATACACAGTATAAGGAACTCCACTTTGGGACACTTGACCAAGATTCACAGCCTTTCAAATTGTCACGTACAAGATCAGCGACAGATTGCAAAATTGTGTTTGAAATAATGCAGGGCCTTGCTTGAGATGAGAGCAGATCCTGCTGGAGTTCAAAATTGTAGATAGATTGATGAGTAGCTCCTTCCTTTGTTTTGTCCAATTCCAAATCATTTTATCCTCTTACAAAGTCGGTGTGCATAGTTTTGTGTGTCATGTGAAGCTATTGGGTGATAGAAGAATTATTGGAGAAACAAATAGATAGATTGATTTTGTAAATTTGATTTTGCAGCTTCTCATCCCAGATTTTGTTGTCTGTTGGCATGGTTTCTTTAATTTTCTTTTTTGCCTTGGTCTCATGATACATCCCAAAGGAAATGCAAATTGACTATCAAGTTTTCTTCTCCCTTTTGTTTTTGGTATGAAATTTAATCCATATCGACTAGTTTAACTATGGAAATAAAGCAAGGTAAGAATAAACAATAACTCAGGGTGGAAAGTTATTACATTGTGAAGTACTATTTGTAAAGCAACAAAACTAAGCTCTATTTCCATTCATTTACGTAGAAACTTTTTCTTCAGCTCATAAATCAACAATGAAGGAAATAGCCTCTCTTAAACTACTAAACAAAGGACCCAAAATCGAGGCCAAATTAGAATTTTGAGTTTAGAAGTTACAAATTTTACATTTTGTCGAAATCTAAGTGACAAGTTTACATTTTGTCGAAATCATAGAGTGAGTAGTAACCAATCAAAGACCACATGAAAGAAATTCATATACATAATTAAAAAAATGAATTGTAACCATTAATACTTGGTTAATATCTTGAAAAATCTACGTGGAGAAAGAAAGACCACAAATATTCCGACTTCCCAAGTGACGCAAAGATACAAATTTTACAAAGCTACCATGTAATCAAGCTGACCCATCATAGCATGCCACGTGTCAGAAGCCCACTTAACCCGCAAGATTTCATTGGATGAGATTAGATTCCATCACTGTCATCTAAATTCATATATCCCTTCTCCACCCTTCATATCGCAATTTCTCTTAAGCTTCAAAGAATTAGTCTTTCTGCTGAAGTTCTTGGAGAAACAATGGCAGCAGAGATGGCTTTAGTAAAACCCATATCCAAATTCAACACCATTAACACCACCACTACACGGCTGAGCAGCCGCAGAGTACTGCCGTTCACCGTTAGAATGTCAGCCACCACCACCCCACCAACTTCAAAACCCACCAAGAAATCTCAGAAACAGGGAATCAAAGAGACCCTTTTGACACCAAGATTTTACACTACTGATTTTGATGAAATGGAGACCCTTTTCAACACTGAGATCAACAAGAACTTGAATGAGGCTGAGTTTGAAGCCCTTTTGCAGGAATTCAAGACTGATTATAACCAGACTCATTTTGTTAGGAACAAGGAGTTTAAAGAAGCTGCTGATAAAATTCAGGGACCTCTAAGGCAAATTTTTGTTGAATTCTTGGAGAGGTCTTGCACTGCTGAGTTCTCTGGTTTTCTTCTCTACAAAGAGCTTGGAAGGAGGCTCAAGGTATGTATTTTTTGACAAATTTTTATTCTGAAAGTAGCATAATTAATTAAACAATTTGATGAATTAGCTCAGTCAGTGTGCTACTAGGATTTTGTTGTCCAGCTTGTTAGAGTTTTTCTGTTTTTCTTTTTGTGAAAATTTGCTAGCAATTTGGTTTATTTGAGTTAAGACTTGTCTAGGTTATATTTGGCTTCTATTCAAGTAAAGTTTGAATCTTTTCTAATTAGTAGATTATAGTGCTGTGCAGCCATTTCTAAGTTATAGTTTAATTTCTCATCAGTACCCCCACCCCACACACACACCAAAAAAGGGGAAAAAATCCATCCATTTAAAAAAATATTTTAAGTCAAAAACGGACAAACAAATTGAAATTTTAGGAGTAATTAAGAAAAAAGGAACAAAAGGCTTGTCCTTTATGCGTTACTGACAAAGTTTACTTCTATAGTTTTGTGTTCGATTTCACAACTGAGACTTTAATCATGGTCGTAAATTTTATAAAGGTGGATGGTTCAATAAATTTTTGAATGTTGAATAGTTACACTTTTGTTACTACCACCAACTGACATTTGGTTGTGTATGCAGAAAACTAATCCTGTCGTTGCAGAGATTTTCTCCCTCATGTCTAGGGATGAAGCTCGCCATGCAGGGTAAGCTCATATTTTACTCTCTCTTGGGGCATGATTGATCAAAAATATGTATTACATTCTACGGAGGGTAAATCACTTACTATTAAGAGTACTGAGAAGGTTTGGCTGGTTGGGATTTTACAGGTTTTTGAACAAGGGTTTATCTGATTTCAATTTGGCGTTGGACTTGGGATTCTTGACAAAAGCAAGAAAATACACTTTCTTCAAACCAAAGTTCATCTTCTATGCAACTTACTTGTCTGAGAAAATTGGATACTGGAGGTACATTACCATATACAGGCATCTCAAGTCAAATCCTGAGTTCATATGTTATCCGATTTTCAAATACTTCGAGAACTGGTGCCAAGATGAGAACCGCCATGGTGATTTCTTCTCTGCTTTGATGAAAGCACAGCCCCAGTTTCTCAATGACTGGAAGGCAAAGTTGTGGGCTCGCTTCTTTTGCCTTTCGGTAATCATCTGTACTTGAACTATCCTTTCATTATGATCTGCCAACTGAAAGGTTTTCACTTTCTAAGAATAATCTTATGTTTTACTACCAAAATGCAGGTTTACGTTACAATGTACTTGAATGACTGCCAAAGGACAGATTTTTACGAAGGCATTGGGCTCAACACCAAAGAATTTGACATGCATGTCATCATTGAGGTGATTACTTGGCTGTATCTTACTCTTCCTTTGCCGCTGCTTGATTAGCATGCTGTAGATATTGCAATGCGATTTTCAATTACATTTCATTATAACAAAAATGAGATTTCCAGTTTCATTAGCCTGCCTAGTATCTTAAGTGGTATACTACTAACAAGGTTATAGATGTGAGGTTGTTTTAACGAACAGATGCTCTTACTTAAAAGTAGATTTTTGAAAACCCTATTCACTCCTGGGAAGAGATACACTTTTTGGTTGTTACTAACACGAAGTACCTGCACATTTGTATATATACTTTGTCCACGTTAAGTAGTATCTGCTGTTGGTTCCTCAGTTGACCTTGTAAATTGTTAAACTATTTGCTCCTGACATAAATATATTTTCTTGATCATATTCTGTAACCTTCGTTAAAATCTTATCTCGTGCAGACAAACCGCACAACTGCAAGGATTTTCCCTGCTGTCCTTGACGTTGAGAACCCAGAATTCAAGAGGAAGTTGGACAGGATGGTGGAGATCAACACAAAACTAGTTGCTGTTAGTGAGAGTGACGACATTCCACTAGTGAAGAATTTCAAAAGGATCCCTCTGATTGCAGCTCTGGCTTCTGAGTTATTGGCTGCATACCTCATGAAACCTATTGAGTCAGGTTCAGTTGATTTTGCAGAGTTTGAACCACAACTTACCTACTAATTTCCTTTTCGCGAGAAACAGAAACCTCGGTTGTTTTCACATAGAGGTGCATGTTCATTGTTGTAAGTTATATAGTGTATCAAGAAACAGTTTCCTACATAGAGGACACTCCCTTGTATTATCTTGATAAATCTAGAATGAATTTCTTGTGAGTACATCATTATAAGTTTTCGTCTTGACTGGTCTCATTTATAAGTCATTCTTCAACAGACAAAGGTTTTCTTCTTGACGAGTCAAGACTTAGAGGGCCAATGGGCACTTGATAAACCATCTCCCGCTCTTCCTATAAGGATCTGTAAATAAATTATGTACACAACAGGCGTAATTCCAGCACATATAAAGCATCTACTTATTGAGAGATTTGCATCTGAAGCTGCAACTGTAATACATGCTAATCCATGATAAAATTTCCAAAAACAAAGCACATACTCCATTTTAGATGACGAAGAAGAGTAGTGAAATTGCATACATCGACAGGTAATAAAAGCTCTTAAATTGCGGGATTACACAAAGTATGTAGTCTTAGAAGTTCTTGAATGGATTATACAATATACAGACAGAAATTTGTGAGCTCTTGCTTCTGCAAACTGCAAAAATTCCAGCCTCATCACCATGTTGCAAAGATGTAGCTCACCTCACAATTGACCCAAAGACCTATTGGTGTGAAACTATGCTTTTCCGGAGCTTGCTCTCCGAAATCACTTCCAATTACAAGTAGTATTAGTAGTTTTTCGTGCATAAATCAATCGTATTTTGCTTTTGTTTTCATCCCCTCTTTTTCAAATTCATACTAATTGGGTTCGTCGCCATGATTTTCATGGAACTTGTTCATTATAAAATGATAATATAAACTTATAAATATTTTTAGAGCCTATAATATAAATCATATTTTAAAGTCAAATATTTCTCCCAAGTTTTATGGCCAAACTCACTGTGACTCGAAAATAACTTGCTAAAATATGTGGGAATTTGTGGCCAAACGCTAGCTTAGTTAACTTGACTTGTTTATTAGTCAGATTAGAAGCGGAACAAAAAAACATATCATGATAAAATTATGCTTAGTTTTTACTAATATTCTTTTCATTTCAATTTATTTATCTAAGTTTTAAAAAATAAATACTTAATATTTTTGAATTTTGTGTTTTTTAATAATTATTTAATTAAAGATGAGCAAAATGTATGGGTTAAAAATGAAAGTAAGAAAAAAAGAAATTAAGAATAGTTTGACAATATTCTTGGGTCTTTCTTTTCCACTCTATACTGTTTCTTGAGACGAAAGAGAACTCTTTGTATAATTGGGTGAATACAGAGCTCGATAGCTCAAAACTGAAGCTGTAGTAGATTTAGAGAAGAAGAAAGACAAATATGAGTAGCATAGGAACCGGATATGACCTGTCGGTGACGACATTCTCGCCGGACGGCAGAGTATTTCAGATCGAATACGCCGGAAAAGCAGTCGATAACAGTGGTACTGTTGTTGGAATCAAATGCAAGGATGGAATCGTCTTGGTTTGCTCCTAATAACCTTTTTGTCGATTGGAATTTATCTTTTTCTTTTCTGTATGAAAAGTTAGGGTTGTTTTTATATGGATTATAGGGAGTGGAGAAGCTAATAGCCTCCAAGATGATGTTGCCGGGATCAAATCGTCGAATTCACTCCGTTCATCGCCATTCCGGCATGGTATGTTTCCGTTCAGTGTTTAGAGGATTTATCATACAATCATTAATATTTTGCTGGCCGTCAATCTACCACAACTCTTCTCCCTTATCTGAGCTTTGGATAAGTTCATAGTGGCAGTTAAATATTAGTTTGATTGAGGCAAAGTTGATTGACTCCTGATTTTAGAGCCAGCTCAGCTCCTAGGCTCTAGTATTATCTGATCGGAGTTATTTTGAATAATTAAATTAGAGAACACTATTTTGGGTTGCCAAATATTTCTGATTTAGCTATCTCAAATATCTGACTAAGAAGTTGTGAGGTTTATATGCGTATCTTCTTGCGAATCAAAGTTTGAGAAAGCATTTTTTATTATCAAATCCTGTAATCACACTTCTCAGAGGGGCAGATTCATAGAAGTAAACTCCAAGCCTCATCATAAGAAAGTTTGGAACTTAAAGTAACTGAGGTTATACGAGTAATTTTATTGATGTGCATATCGAGGTGCTTGCATTGAAGCTTCAACATAAGAAGGCTCAGAGCTTTGCTAATTTAAAAAAATAAAGAAGAAGAATATCAGAGCTTTAAAGTAACTATGATCACATCAGCAGTATGAAACTGCAAACAAAGCCAAAATAAACTATGACGAATTAGAGAATTTTTAATTAGGAGGACTTGAGAGATAAATAAATGGAAAAACTTTAAAAGGGAAAAGTTTGTCCTCTTTTTCAGTTCTTACCTCTATTTGAAAGTATATCACAAAGTGAAATTGCTTCAGCTTTAATGGAATGTCAACCACTTCATCTGTAGTATAGAAATGGCACTACTGATAGAAATTATCAAAATTGGTGATTTTTTTTTTGACACTCAGAAGTGGTGATTCTTAGTTAAGTTTTTGTAGTTACTAAGGTTTTCGGTGGTAGCTGTTGCATGTCTTTTGATGGAGTATACTTTTGTGATCTTTGTATAAAAGCTGGCTCTTTCATCCTTGAGGTTATAGAAGTTTGGTATTTTTCCTAGAGGATCCTTTTCATCTCTCATATACATCCTGTCATTCCTGAATGGTGATTCACTTTCTCCATACTGCTTTGTTCTTTATATACAGGCTGTTGCAGGTTTGGCTGCAGATGGGAGGCAGATTGTTGCAAGAGCCAAATCTGAAGCAACCAGCTTTGAAAGGTCTGCCAAAAGCTACTGTGTCTGAAAACAATATAAACATATGTATTTACATCTCTGTGCTTGAATTTTGTTCTGCAATCTGGTGCTCGGGCATACTTATTCATTGTGAAATAACTTAATGATGATCATGTACAAAATATAATGAAATTAAGTTTATTTCCGCTCAAAACTTAAATCAATGATGGAATCATCAATTATGTTGTTGAATCACTAGAAGCATATGATAGAATTACAAATGAAAGTATTTGATGTGTCTATGGTATCTCAATAGTGTTAATTACATAGTGTAACGTCCAACAAGCATCCAATTAAATAAAAACCTAATGAAGGCTTTGAATGGTAAGGTCACTTCTTGGACTAGCTTTTTGCAGTTTAACATAAATGGGAAGTGTAACTCTTATCAGTAGCCATCCGTATGGTTTCTTGGGCCTGGTAATAGTTTATAGTATTGCAAAAGCAGTATCTTACATCCAGCTAATTGAGACAGAGAAAATAGTATAAGCGAAGTGTCAACTCTGGCAGTAATTTTTTCTATTTTGGAAGTGTTCCTTTTACTTGAGAGATAAGTGGTATTTAAAATGGTAAATAAGTACTTGTCCCCCAAGGCGACGGTTGAGGCACAGGAGTTAGTAGTTACATCTGGAGATCTTCAAATCCCAGTTATAACACTCAGCATGAGCCCATTTGCTCAGCCTTAGTGAGCAGATTTAACTGGAACCTATATTGGTGGGCTATAGTTAAGGTAGCAAGCAAAGCTGACATCTAAACCACCATCCTTAACAAAAATGGTATTCAGTCTTTTCTGTTGCCTTGATTGCCGACAAAGAGGAGGCACCATTTGGCTACCTCCTTGTTTCTCTTACATTCTCTAACATAAACTTACATCCACTTGAGGAATCTTTTCGTGAGAAAATCCAAGACCTAGAGTTACAATAGCAGAGCCTAACAGCCTGTTTCAATTGGCTTTTAGCTTTTGACTTATAAGCCAAAAGCCATAAGTTATAGAAATCTTAACGTATGACATTTAGCTTAAACCAAGTGCTTATGAGCATCTTTTTAATTTACCCAAACACTCCAAAAGTGCTAAAAAGCTATTTTTGGCTTAAAGCACTTAAAATAAGCCAATCCAAACAGGCTCTAACTCACTGTTTAACAATTTACATCCTCACAAAGTGCTCTTGGCTTTTATGGGATGCTCTGCAATATGTTTTGTGTTAAAGGTTCTTTGTCTCAACATAGAATTTGGATAGTGCTGAAAGAATGCCTTTTCTCCTAGTGACTGGTTGTCTCTTGTTGGTGGTCACCCCTAATTTTCCATCTCTTGTTGGTGGTTCTGCAATTTGCAGTGTATATGGTGAGCCAATTCCAGTGAAAGAACTTGCAGAACGTGTTGCTAGCTATGTGCATTTATGCACACTCTATTGGTGGCTCAGGTTTGTAGGATTATGTACAGCTGTTTGTATATTGACTATTAGTTTATTTGTAAAATTTATCAAAGAAATTTCTTTTTGGAAGTTTTTGCATATGTGAACGAAACTTTTGGTGTACTTGCTACAGGCCTTTTGGATGTGGGGTGATTCTTGGAGGGTATGATAGAGATGGACCTCAACTATACATGGTTGAGCCTTCTGGTGTCTCCTACGTGAGTTGATCAATTACAAGAGATATTTTCTCCACTGGATTCTACTCTTAAATTTCGATAACCATAGATGATTCATTTTCTACTTATCTCTAAAAATAAATAAATAAATAAAAGTTTTGTGTTTCATTTCCTTGCTATGGTCTGGTCCTATTACATTTTATTAATTTAATGTATGAATATATTTTGCATATGTTGTAGAGGTACTTCGGTGCTGCTATCGGAAAGGGCAGGCAAGCTGCTAAAACGTAAGTGTGTAGTTCTGTTCTTGGCATCTTAACTTCCAGATTCAAATCTTCATATATTTCTTCTGATGATTGATGGAATTGTGTTGACTGTTAATTCTCAAAATTAAATTACTAATAACTCAAAAATTGTAAAGCATATTAATATAGTAGGTAATGTAGAAGGATATTCCTACACTTCAACACAAAACACTTCAGTAAATCTATATATTTTCCCACAATGCAATTTTGTAGGAAGTTGTTCTCTTTGCCCTTCATTTAATTTACCATTGAGCTAATCCAAGGAACATAAATCCTGGGTTTATATTCTTCAACTTTGCCAATAGGTCTGTGGTTTGTGAAAATTAGAAATCCAGCATATTATTGTCAATGACAACTGACAGCACACATCCAAACTATTTAAGTGTATTGGTAAGTGTGAATTGGATCATTAGTTAGCTTATTTAGATCTTGATTGAGATTTGACTTCCACAAATAAATTGTGTGGATTGAATTGTCAACTGCTACAGCAAGGACAAGCCGATTTTCTTATATTCTTCTCTCTGGCATGAAAATTCGAGGTAGTGATTTGCCTCCAAGATCTTTTGATTGGTGCCATAAACTTTCATACAGTTGCTTATGAAAACAACATGCACTTTCCCACTCCTTTTTTTTTTTTGGTTCAAACCAGGATATAAAGTACCTGTCTACTCTGCATAAAAAACATGCATTTAATCAGTCCCATGACCTAGTGGTATAGGCATAAGAGTAACCAAGTCAAGAAGTAAAAATGGTGATAAGGTCATCCAATCAAGTGTTCCCTTATATATAATCTAGTATTTTAGTTTGTTATCATTTTGACTTGATTTGCACTTAATTTTCTTTATGCTATGCGACATAATACTAATGTGATATGCAGAGAAATTGAGAAGTTGAAGTTATCTGAAATGAGCTGTCGACAAGGGGTTATTGAGGTAGCTAAAATGTAAGTAATTGTTCCAATTGAGCTTTATCATTTGCAACATTATTGTATTTATCAACTTGATCTGATTGTCAACAGATGATTATTTATGTCTTTTGACATTGAGAACTACCTGCAAATCAAGTTAGCTTAAGCATGTTTATTGCTCTTTGGCCTTCTATTGCTGTACATATTCCCCTGCAGTTGAACCGCTCTAGCTTTGATATGAAAATGTGTCATTGTGATCTAGAATTTACCATATGTAGAATAATCTTACTTCTGCCTGAAATCATATTTGTATTCCATCTTGTAGTAAGGAAGACATGTTTTTATTTCTGGTAATCTGTGGTTAGAATTAAGTCTATCAACTTATGCTTTCTGCATGTTTCCTCTATTAGTACGTGGACTATACAATAAACTTCGTTTAAAGAACTATAGTCCATATGAGAGTCGTTATAGGAGATGAGTCTACCATCCCAAAAGGTTTTCTGCCAATGCCATTGACTACTAGAATTTAACTCTTCAGTGCCTCGTTAAAATTTTTGTTTTTGTTAAATGCTTTACTGCTATATACTTTATCCTTCAGTGTTTTGACAATATGTTTTGTTTGCAAGCAGAATTTACGGGGTACATGATGAGGCAAAAGATAAGGCATTTGAACTTGAAATGAGCTGGGTATGTGACGAGTCTAACCGCCAACATCAGAAGGTAACTCAGTGTCCTTCCAAGTTAATTTTACTTCTAGGAAGTCACCTGTTTTCTTTTCTTCTTTTGTTTTTCTTTTTAAGGGGCAGTTTGACTAAGCACGACTGAGTTCCTTTGAGTTACATATTATTAACATGGAGTATATATATGTCTCAAATGTTACTCTAAAATACTGATGTCCTTGTTTGTAGGTTCCTGATAATCTTCTAGAGGAAGCAAAGGCTGCAGCTAAAGCTGCACTTGAAGAGATGGATGCTGATTAATAGACAAGTTCTTTCATTCTTATTGAATGATATCTCTCTTCCATGTTAACTGGATTTTGCCAGCACGTCGATGATCAAAACTGATAACGAAAGCGATTTATAGTTTCTCGTAATTCTGAACTGTAAGCTTTACAACTCGAAGTTTGAAAATCCAGAGTATCAGTTTGCATTTTAAAACAATGAAATCTGGTTTTTGTTGAATTTCTTGTAGTAGTCTTTGGTCTATAAAGGTTAATCGGTCTTCTCTTCTCAGTTGGATTATAAGCTTAATGCTTCATGATAAGTCGACAGATTGCAAGCCATTAGTAAACGAATGTGATGAGCATAAGATTAACTTTCTATGAGCAGATTAGTACAGTATGTCTTCAATATGAAATTAATATTTGAGTAAATGAATTTGTATGTTTTTAGCTGTAACCAACTACTTATGGCATGTAACGTGTAACTGAATTTTGTTTTTGTAAATATGTTTTCGTTGAGGTAAGGTCTGCGTACATTCTACCCTCCCCAGGCCTCACTTGTGGGATTTCAATAGGTATGCTGTTGTTGTTGTTGTTGTTGTTGTTGTTTTCGTTGAGTATGATTCCAAATGAACTTGTCTCAGTTGTGTCATGAGCTATATCTTGGTAAATTTGGAACGATACAGAAAAAATTAACATGACACATGCACAAGAATGATCTACGCAGTACTATATTTGAGAAATAAAGTACTTAGGCGGCTACTTATAAATTGTTTCATATGTATTACTACTTATAAGGCAGCAGCTTACGGTTGCTTAAACAGCTTTCGGTTGTCTTGCCTGCTTTTTCGCCTTTATTATATGGGGTCAATAAAAAATATATCGTAGACTTTTTAATTTAATATTTTCAAAGCAGTTGCGTATTGATGTGTCTGCTTCAATTTCTTCATAATATTTTTTTAGTTGCTTCAATTATAATTTTACAATGATTTTTGAAATATAGATAAAAAATCTATATTGTGTATTGACATATCTGCTTCAACAGTTGGTGAGCCAACAAAAAATAATTTGTGGACTTTTTAATTTAATCTTTTCAGAACAGTTATGTATTGACGTGTTTGCTTCAACAACTTCATAATATTTCATTAGTTGTTTCAATTATAATTTTACGATATCTTCTAAAATATATAGGAAAAATCTATCGATGTCACATAAATCGAGACTAAAAAATAATTTATATTGCGGCTTCCGGTGATCCAACAAAAAATAATTTGTGGGCTTTTTAATTTAATTTTTTTAAAGCAGTTGTGTATTGACGTGTCTGCTTCAACGACTTCATAATATTTCTTTAGTTGCTTCAATTATAATTTTACAATATCTTCAAAAATATAAAAAAAAAAATTTATTCAATATTCTATAAATTAAGATTAAAAAATAATTTATATTGAGCCGTACTAGCACGGGCTGAGGAGAAATATATACGAGTATATTATCTCTTGCAGGAAATGAGGGCCATGATTGTGTTCATTGGAATGTGAGAGTGAGGGATTTTCCTGGCTTTGAGCAACTGAATTTGACTTTAAAAATTATATAGTAACAAAATTATTAATTTGGGAAACTGAAAATGCAACAATAAAGAAAAGAAGAACATACATAGTAAGCACTACCCCTAAATTCTTATGTTTTAGGTTTTTTTTTTTCCTTTTGTATAACACTAAAATCTTGTTTTTAGTGTGACTCGAGTGTGAATTCATGATCTAACATAGTACTTGCTTGATATATACATTTAGTTTTAAAAAAAAATTATACTTTAGCTATCAATAGCTTGATGACAAGCATTTGATCCTAACATATTGTCCATGGTAAGTGTTGGATTCTCAAAAGCTACGATATATAGGATCTTAATAGGGAAAAAAAAAGCAGACTATTCATTGCTTAAGATGACACCAAACCTCTGAGGCAATTCCAAACTATTTGAACTTTATGGTTTTAAATTCAGAATAGTATGTGGCGCCCATCATGAAGGTGGATTAATGAGAGGACGGGTCAAAGACAAGGACTGACAGACTTCTGGGCTGACAAACTTCTGAAGAAGGGATGCATATGACACCTTAAGCAAATCTCATCATAGAATCAGAGAGGAAAGTACAGAGCTTTATAAGTATAACACAAGTTCACATAATATGTGTGCTATTAGACTCGATGATGCCAAGTTCAAAATCTATTATTTGTAATTATTTTACTCACTAAATAGAGCTCATCAAAATGAAGAGTAAAAAACCAAAAGGTGGTCTCTTAAATCACGGTTATTGTTAAGATTTCTCATCTAAAAATAGAATTCAGTCTCTTTTTATATTCATCTACTCCAAAATCATCAAATTATTTTATTTATACAGCAAAAAAGAAACGGTTCAAATCCTATAAATAGGGCTTGTCTTTGTAACAGAATGAACACAAGTTAGCTCAAATGGCATACAAGTTAACAGCCCTTTTCCTACTTACGCTTTTCCTCATTTCCACAATAACTCCAGTGGCCCATGGAGTGCTCATCAATGGTCAAAATGTTATTGGGCTTAGGATAAGGGGGCTTTTAGTTTGTTCAGCAACTGGAAATCCACCAGGCCCAGGAATTGGTGGAGTAAATGTTAGAATTTCATGCAATGGTGGTTCAACAAGCCTTGTCCAAGTTCTAACTGATGCTAATGGTTTCTTTCAAACTGTTCTTACTGCTTTGGATGGAATTTTGTTTGATCAAAATTCAACCCCATGTCAAGTGATAGTTGACACTCCAATTGCTGACTGTGGAGTTGAGTTTCCAAAAGGAACATTAAGGGCACCAATTAGTCTTGTTGGCAACCTTATTCAAACTTTGCTTGGCCTTGTTGCTGACACTACTTGTGGACCATTTCACTACATTCCAATCTAATCTTTACATTCTTCTCCTTATGTTCAAGAAGAAAAATAGAGCCTCTAAATATGTAATGGTCTTTTTTTATGTGTTGAATAATGGTATGTACATCTAGCGCCTTTCGGTTTGGGGTGCCTCCCGAGGGTTGGGCTATTAGAGCTAAGTTACCTTAATGTTGTAATATTAAGGATGTCAGTGTGATGTTTCAGATTAAACAAGGAGAAGATTAATGTTTTACTCATGTTTTTTTTCTAAGTTTTATGTGTCATCATGGAAGTGACGAACAAATTGACGTAAAAGCAAAACAAGATCGTTTTAACATAACAGAAACTGATATCCCAACATAACAGAAACTGATATCCCATGTACAGATGTAGGAATAATATACTGAACAGTGTCCTACTCCTAAAATGTCTGTGAAGTAAACAATCACACATATCTCACTCAGGGGAATCTCAACAAGTTCCTGTCTTTACAACAAATAATCACATTTGACAGACGAAAAAGAAAGCCACCTCTGTAACAACTGTTCACAAATGCAAAAGCTGGATAGCTAACGAGCAGCATATGCTCCAGGGACCATCAACTGTTAAACTTCAAGATTCATATAGATGTAGGAAGCCCAGGTTGATTTACTGTTCAAGTTGGTAAACGCCTATGCGAATTGCTTGCCCTGCATTAAGGACCTACTTATTGAAGGGGATCCATCTTCCTATACTCCTGGAGATCCTGAAAGATTGTCAAGAGCCACAAAGTATTTGCGCTGTAAGGCTTCCATAGCTGAAAATAAAATCTCTAACCCGAGGTATCAATCTGCTTTCCATGATCTTCCTCGGGAATATGCCTCTTTAACCTTGTGAGCCAGATATCAAAATTCATAGGATATGGTGTTCCACAGAGGCTGTCAACATAATCTGTGAATGCTTTCAAGACAGCAGAAATGTCTCCTAGCTTCTGTTGGATCAACCTTTTTGACCAAGAGGTTTCCCTCCACTGCAGTGCCCCTTCAACCGAATCCAAATTGGGCATGTGACCGCCAGAGGAGAAGTAAAGCATGTACACCAGACTCTCTGCATCAGAGGCTGAGCACAGTTTCCCTTCTTGAAGGGCATAGGTAGAGGAGAAATGTAAATTCATTGCAGGACGATCCCTCTCTTCTAAGATGGCATGTCCCCAACCAATGAGAACGAAATAAGGCTGCCTCACACCAGAATTAACAAAAATAACATTCTCAGGCCTGATATTGCCATGCCGAATGCCAGCTGAGGCAGCAGCAGAAAGGGCAGATAAGCAGTCATGGCAACATCGAATAGCCTCATCAGTACCAAATTGGCCAAGTCTCACCATATCAGCAACTGTTCTGCCCACTGGACTAGTCACTAAAACTGGGGTTCCACACCACTGACGATCACAGTTACCACCCGAGCTTGGTCTCCTGCATTGGCCAGGGTGAATTATCCGGCCAGATGCATTCAATTGAGGTAAATACTTGCTAGACAACTCCTTTTGCTTCATAACACCTAATATCTTTGTCTGCCTCTGAACTTGATACCATAACTTCATATCTTCCCATGCTGGTTCCAGCTGAGAAGGATGTGAACCAACATACAAAAATGAAGTCGTATCAGGATCTTCAACAGAAGATACAATATAATACGGAATGTCTCCGTCTGTTAGGACTTCATTTATCTGATAATCCTTCTTCCAGTTTGAATCTTCTATGAGCACAACAGAACCGATTTCCAGCTTCACGGACTTCTCAGGTTCTAACCTGAAGGATTCTTCATGTACTTCAACAATTTCAGGTGAAGCACTACATTTCCAGCTTCACGGACTTGTCAGGTTCTAACCTGAAGGATTCTTCATGTACTTCAACAATTTCAGGTGAAGCACTACGCTGCTGGTAGCGAAACAAACCATTTCCATTCACCCAGCTATCTCCCAATTGTCTTTCAATTCTTCTTGCCTGAAGACGAGCACTGTGGTCAGCAGCCAAATCTTCAATCGAATTCTTTGACATTCCAGCATATTGTGTGATTGAGTGGAAGGTCGCATAAAGAGCCTGTAAAGCCCCGATATCCCCCCAATTAGCATTTCCAAGCTTGTTCCAGA
>DF357298.1:138376-161170 GCA_000787875.1 Solanum virginianum | reverse complement strand
ATGTGATTAGGCAAAGACCGGAGAGAAATATATTTAAGTAAAGCTTCAAGTCTCAAATCCTCCAACATTAAACATCTAAGTGACTTTTTTAATTTGTTTTTTTCCCCATTTCCTCACAGTTAAAAGACATAAATAATTCAGTCATGTTCTCCACTTATGGGTGCTAAGAATTTGTATGAAGAACTTCTCTGGTTACCGTTCTGATTTTTGTTGTTTCGATTGGTATTTGATTGGAGAAATAAAGCTGCTGCCTTTCATTACTTTCTCTTCCCAGTATCAAGCATTTACAAGACCAATTCTTCAAGCAAATCAAAATAAATGGGAGACAAACATACAAAGACAACAAATCACCCTGGTGTTAGTTAAACAAGGCGGCCCAACCCCTACTCCAAAGACTAAAACCCGAATAGAAGTGCAAGATTATTTTGGTCTTTCCCGTTAATTTTCCTTCCAGCTCCTTTTATTAGCAAAAAAAATAATTGCCCCTCCAATTTGAAAAAAGAGCCTAAATTTAAGTTGACAAAGCAAAAACTACAAACTTATAGCATAAAGACTGGAACTTTCAGCAAAAGATGATAGCAAATTTTGCTTACCAAACCATCACTAATAATCAAAGAATTGAGCAACCCATTAACCAAAACAGAATTCAGGAAAACCCCACGTCGAAAACCAAGTGTTAATCCCCCAATTGCTATGAGCTAAATTCAGTAAAATCGAGAAAGTGTAAGTCAAAAGTCAAAGAGTGGCTCAAATCTCTAGGGTTTTTACAGAGAAAATAAAGGAGAAATAGATTTATACCTTCCATAACGGAGAAAAATTCAAAATTGAACTGAAATTGCCTTCAGATCCTCAGCTTACAGCTCGGAAAATACCAAGTTTCCGATGAACTCTCCCATTTCCTAACTTTCTCTCTCTTAAACAAATACACGCGCGTGGACAGCGCACACACACTCTCTCTCTCTTATTGCCTCGGTATCGTCTGACCATAATATAAATTTAATTTAAATATTAGTATTCATTTTATTATTTCTAGGTAATATGCTAATTTTTTTTTAATATATATATGTATTTTTTTTTCCCTTGTAAGAAGAGAGAATGATTATGGGAAGCCGGCAGGGGTGAATTTTTGGTATCATTTCAGTTTGTGACATTGTCAAGATTTCAAAATTTTGACTAATAATGACTTTTGTCTTTTGGACCATACGTCCTTTAGTGAAGCTTCTACCTTTTTGTCTTGTACACGAAAAAAAAAGAAGGAAATATTTCGTGCCTTTTAAAAAAAAAAATTATATCGATTTTCAAATGAGTGATTGAAAAAAAAATTCAATAAACTTTTGATATCAAATTTGAGCATAATGATTCTATAAATATGCAAAATTCCTTGATACATATTTCAAATTATTTAATGAAAATAATATTATCTTACTCTTTCATGGACAATAATGATTCCCATGCATAAGTTGGAATAGATTTTGTAAGCTATTTAAGGCAAGTGAAGCAAAGGAATTCTTCGAAGAGAAGCTTTGTTGAGAGATATAGGGCGAGAGCAACTATTTATGAACAATACATGTGTTCTATTTATGTTCAAAAGTACTCGAATCGACCTAATCCAGAGATTGGATGTGTGCGAAGAGATACTAACTCAGATAAAGTATTGCTTACGATTCAAATCAAATCAATAGAGACTAATACACATTTACCACTTGAAAAGTGTGAAATGATATATATTCTTGCTTCAATTATCGACATGAAACTGTACATCCTATTCACGACAGATATCAGCAACAATCATCAGTTCTCAGAGCAAATTTTCTCACAACTCTTAACATAAATATCAAAACTGATGCACAAAGCAATTGCAGATTAGTAAGTTGCATGGATAACAAAGTAAATTACAGCTAGAGACTTACATTTCCAGCTTAAATAAAGCTTTGCATTTATTTCACAAATGCATTCACCAATAAATAAATAAAAAGTTACAATGTCTGAAGACTTGGTTCAACAAAGCCCTAAATATGAACCAGAGAACTTTATCAGCCGAGGTACAACACTAGATAAGACATAACAGACAACTGAATAAGAGAAAGAAAGTGATTCAACCACCAGACGATAGAGCATTACATTCATCCAAAGGTACAACCTAGCAGGATAAATTTGTAAAAAGAAACCATTATCCCAAAGCTGACCCGGTCTGATGAATGTTTGGTCTTTATCACAGTTTAAAAAACAAAAGCAACTTTGGAAGAGAGAAATCACTTGGCCATCATGACCTTAACAAACTCATCATAGTTAATTTGTCCATCACCATCAACATCGGCCTCCCTGATCATTTCATCAACTTCTTCATCAGTAAGCTTCTCTCCGAGGTTAGTCATCACATGACGGAGCTCAGCAGCAGAGATGAACCCATTCTGATCCTTGTCAAACACTCTGAATGCCTCCTTCAGCTCCTCCTCTGAGTCTGTATCCTTCATCTTCCTGGCCATGAGGTTCAAAAACTCTGGGAAGTCGATGGTTCCATTACCATCAGCATCCACTTCATTTATCATGTCCTGGAGCTCAGCTTCGGTTGGGTTCTGTCCCAACGACCTCATCACAGTCCCAAGCTCCTTAGTTGTAATGCAACCTATTCAAAACATCACTCTTATCAGCATACTAGACCTAGAGGATCAAACAGCCTATGCTTCTGACTGCATTTTTTTGGAGTGCACACTTGAAAGAGAAACAAAATGTAAAGTTAACCAGATGGTAACATCCACGTGTTTTTTTTTTGTGTGTGTGTGTGTGTGTTGGGGGGAGAGAGACCAAAAAGAGTCATGTTCCTTCCTACGGAGTCTGTATTACGCCAGTGTAGAAGACATATCTCATGCACTATATCAAAAGTCAACAGTAAAATTTTTGTTGTACCATTATTTACACATCTAAAACAAGATCCAAAAATGTTGCACAAGCAAAGCAAGTTCCAAAGTGGTTACTGATTAAAAAAAAGTTTGTCAGTACGTGAAACAGTTGGAACTCCAAAGAAACACCACCACGTAACATACAAACTATAGCTCTTCCTCAAACCAATATATTCTCAAACCGCCACTTCATTCCCAGCATCCCTTGAAAATTATACGAGTGGTAAATAAAAAAGAAACATAAACCACATATATTTGGTCAATTTGGGTAAAAGACATAATAAAACAACCTGGCTTTTATCTCATTATAAAAGTTAAAGTGCGTCAAAACAAGATGTTGCGACCACTATTTGTAGCATCTTATTTATGAAAGATAACTTTTTTGATAACCTGGTGTCTGGACTAGCTTTGTCACCTCCCACACCAACATCAAGTACCAAGTAACTTTGTCCACAAAAAATTCATCTAGTATTTGCATTTGAACCTGAGACTCAATGGTTCTCAACCCAGTTGTTGACCACTAGGCAATGGATTTTGCTATATAAAGTTAAAAAAACACAAGTAACATTTTAAATGCTTGTAAACTAATACAGAATCTGCAAGAGATCTACTCATACACGGGTACAACAAAGACAAAGAACCTACAACTACCATTTAAAACAAGTTGATATCATTAGTTATGCAGACAGAAACTTTGGCTCATATCCAAAACAAATACTAATCAAATAATAACCAATACAAGGTGAAGGATTCACCATTTTTATAAACAAGGCCCAAGATTGAACATCAAAATCCTATTTTTCCTGTTTCGACTGAACGCTTGGGTAAATAATCCTCTGATTTGCATTTCCGACATCTTAAAGACAAACATCTCCAATATTTCTGAACTAACAAATTATGGCACCTCAAAATTCAACACTTAATTCAATTAACAAGGCTGTATGTTCCATTTTCTCTAATCGGTTGTTCTCTGAAGGGAAATATCATTCCTAGATGCCAAACTTATAAATTTCACATTCAGCAAATCCACAAAATCAGCATGTTTTCAAGTCTAAACGTTCAATAAAATCCAAAACAAATGGTCAATAAAAGCAGATCTGAAAAATAAATGAAAAAGATAGAAATCTAACCATCTCCGTCCTTGTCGAATAGGCTGAAAGCCTCCTTGAACTCAGAAATCTGATCATCGGTTAGTTGATCTGCCATTTCTACAAAGAAAGAGAGGGAGAAGAAGGTTATGGAATTGAGACAAGACACAAAAAAAGTTTGAGCTTCTCGCCTCTTCGATTTCAGGGAAAACTAAAGAAATGGCGTCTTTATAAATCATTACAAGAGACTTTTCAATGGGCCAATTAAATTAAATGTAAATATAAATTTAGCCGACTTTCCCGCTTTACCCTTCCCTTATTCTCATTTTTTAAAAATATATATCCCAATTTTATTTTATTTTTGTGATAGTAACGAAATTATAGTTGTTAAACTGATTTAGATAATACTTTCCTCTTCTGTTTTTTCGCTCGAATTGTAACTCAACTATTTTGAATTCGTACTGTTCTAGGATCCATTTAGGAAAAATGTTCACTTTCCTCTATTTCATTTTATGTGATACTTTTTTTTTGATATGTTCCAAAATAACGTTATTTTACTTTAATTAAAAATAATTTAATTTTAATTTTTTTTTTACTCGTAATGAAATAATTCTCGATCAGCCACACAAATATTTAAAAATTATTTTAAATAACAAATTTTAAATGTTATTTTTTTTTTTAAACACTGTGTAAAGTTAAAAAGTATCAATAAAATGGGAGGAAGATAAAAATAAAAGTGCATTATAAGTGAATATCTAGAGACTGATAATATCTTTTACTTAATTAAATGATGACTTATATTATTTTTATAAAGATTAGTACTAATATTTTACTGTTTTTTAAAAAGAAATCATTTTGAAATGTAAAATGCTTTGACTTTTATCACCAAACTGTGCTTGGATTATTATTTAGATTTGTTCTTTCTTCCATTAGGAAAAAACGCGGTTTTGTACGCGGTTCATGCTGACGAGGCATTGATGCTTTCGCCCTTGGATGAATCTATTACTAATAATAACTATATATTTGTCCATTTTAATCATCATATTTTATATAACATAAATATGTAACAGGAGACGCTTAGTGGAATCATTAATGTTTGTATGTATGTATACAACCATCAGGGTGAGCTACATTTACCCAAGGTTGGTCAGATGAACATTTTTTGTCAGAAAACTTTTTCGAATGTATAGGTTAAATATAGATATTTTGATATATATCAATTGTTAAACACCCTTGATATAAAAATCCACACATGTTCTAAAAGTATGAACACCCTTAACAAAAATATTGGCTCCGCCGACAGGCATGCATGTGTTTGCTCTGCCTTTTGATTCAATATAAATATAAATATCAGCAAACACATATTTAAATACGTATAGGCAATTGTGTGCATGCGTGCGACTGACTCTAGTCTGTATGTTGTTGGGTGGGTTGCATGTGTCTCTGTTTGCTGTTTCAGAATATGACAGCTACTTTTATATCAGTTGATACTTGTAGGGTAACCCAAAACAATCCAAATTCAATAATGGCAGGGACAAGAAGCTATAATGCAGCTGATGACTGTTGGTTTTGGGTGGCCAGAAGTAGATCCAAAATTTAAACGTCAACGGTTAAATATTTCAATACACAAGGATCTTTGCAATAAACTTGTTCTACTTGGGAAATAATACGTTCAGCAATCTAATATCTGTTGAAATTTAGTAAAATTTATACATATGTATTTATGTCCTGTGTTGAAAATATGGCAATTTTGGTGTCATTGGCATCATAGGTGCTGCAGGTGTAGACCGTGTTAAGCAACAGTTTCACTAGCGGCATTTAGTGCTGAAAATACAGATTTAGGCTCTGGGAGCAAGTGATCAAGATACAGTTTCAGTTTCCAGTGAATGCCCTCACTCCCAACAAGTTGGCAAATGAAGTGCAAGTGCTCAAGCAGCAGCAACGACATACCTAGTATGATCCCACAAGTGTAGTCTGGGACAGTTTGTATATACACAGGCCTTACCCTTACGGCCTAAACTTAGTAGGGTAGGAAGGTTATTTCTGATAGACCCTTGGCTTAAAAAAGAAGTTATTGAAGTATGTACAAGTGCTCAAGTAACACAATGAATTGTCACAAATCAAACAAACGATGTAAGTCTCCTGAACCCATATACTGTGGAATATCCCTTTCCATTCCTATGTTCAACAAGGATTAGTAAGAAGCCAAATACCCTAGCCTGTACATGAAACCTGCATTACATGCCAGACCGAGAAAGCGTAAAAGAGAGGAAACTAGAGGAAGATTAAGAAAAAATAGACTTTGTCTTGCTATTATTTTCTATAGGAACACCTGAGCAGTAAGTTTTACATGCCAAAAAGTAGATTGTTTATCTGTGACAAGTATAAATCCCTTTCTCTCCCACTAATCTCCAGGACCTGCTGAGGAAAAATACTTCAAGAAATGAAGAATCAACAGTTCACCCATCTCTCTGACAATGCACAACAAAAAAGAAAAAAAGAATACCAACTACCAATAGCCTAAATATGAACGAAACCAACTTGAACATCTAATTGTTCATCCACGGACAAAGAAAAAAGATGTTTCAAAAATGAAACCAACTTGTGTGGTTTTCTTTCTTGCCTTTAACATCACCTGTAACTACACCTGTCTCTTGAGGCAGCTCAACTGCAGGATCTGGCTTTTTGGTGGTTGAAGCCTTATCTTGAGACACACCTGCATGATCTGGCTTGTTGGTGGTTGAAGCCTTATCACCTGTAACTACACCTGTCTCTTGAGGCAGCTCAACTGCATGATCTGGCTTTTTGGTGGTTGAAGCCATATCTTGAGACACACCTGCATGATCTGGCTTTTTGGTGGTTGAAGCCTTATCACCTGTAACTACACCTGTCTCTTGAGGCAGCTCAACTGCATGATCTGGCTTTTTGGTGGTTGAAGCCATATCTTGAGACACACCTGCATGATCTGGCTTTTTGGTGGTTGAAGCCTTATCACCTGTAACTACACCTGTCTCTTGAGGCAGCTCAACTGCATGATCTGGTTTTTTGGTGGTTGAAGCCATATCTTGAGACACACCTGCATGATCTGGCTTTTTGGTGGTTGAAGCCTTATCACCTGTAACTACACCTGTCTCTTGAGGCAGCTCAACTGCATGATCTGGTTTTTTGGTGGTTGAAGCCTCATCACTTGTAACTACCACTGTCTCTTGAGGCAACTCAACTGCATGATCTGGCTTTTTGGTGGTTGATGATTTACCTTCTTGTTTTACAACTTTCTGATCTATTTTGCCTGCATCAGCTTCACTTTTTTCAGATACAACAACCTTTTTAAGACTTGATTCTGAGTTCTTAGATGAGCTGGCTTCACGTGATTCAGTTTCTGATTCTTGTTGAAGGCTCGTATTTGGTATATCTATATCATTTTTCAAGCCTTGTTTTGTAGCTAAGTCTGTCCCGACATCCTGTGAATGTAGAGAAGTTCCCTTGCCTTTGGATTCTCTTTCATGCACATCACCATCAATTGAATCATGAAGGATGTGTCTGCCAGCATTCTCTTCAGGGGTCTGCCTATGAATCAAATCAATCTCTCCAGTTGGTCTTGGTTCAAGAGTTGGTAATCCCATCTCATGGTCTTTCAAACTTGACAACTTATGCTCAGGTCCATTTTTTGAACTCCCTGATTCTTCAGTTGCCACCTTAGCATTAGCTGGCTTAAGAACAGACTCAGGACTCCTGAGAGAGCTGATACTAGGAAGAACTTCTTGAACTTTTGACACATTCAAGCTCTCCATGGTCCTTGCTTCCTCCATTGAAACAGGTGCCTCCTGTATATCAGAATTAGATTCACTTAGACTCATTTAAGATCCATATAAATGCGAAGACATAGTACAGGTAGAACTATACTGATAACTCCCACATTTCCAACATAACATCAAGAGCTTAGAGTACTTCAAGAGAGCAAGAAAAGAATCAGAATCCGAGGCTTAGTGTAAGGGCTATTTTAGTCATCTCTTAATTACTTTTGTAGTTACCATAAATAGCTAAAATTATGGTTTATTTCATTAGCTGGATTTTGATTATGAGTGATGATGACTGTTGTGAGTTGGGGTATTGTCCCAAACCACTTTCAATTGAACCTATCTTGGATTTGCTTCTACTGAGATAATTCATGTATGAGTTCAATTTCCCTTCTCCCTTCGATTGTATCTATTATTTGAAAGAGTTTATGTCAAGTTAATTTGCTATTTGGTGCTTACTAATTGCATTCCATATATATTTGGTTTAAACCTTTCTTTCTTCTATCCTTTGATCAAGATTAATAGTTGTGTTTGCACGGGTCCAAATAATATGCCTTCAACTACTTGATTTTATCCCATCTATCCTTTTATTTGTTTTTCTGTAACTTCTAAGACATCCTTGGTGTTGAAGATTAATCTTCAATTTCCTTGAACCGTCATGATTATGAATCATATAAGCCTATAAATGCACGTCTTTTCAGAGCAAATATATTAGTCGCTGGAACCAAGTTAGCTTAACATCTGCACACTGAAGTGTGTCCTTTCAGCATGTATGAACACCTAAAACACTGGTCGAACCATAACACCATATCGTAACTTCTTCATTGAATGTAAGAACCAAAACTTCTTGCCAAGACTAACGAATGCACTTCACGAGTTCACCTTCTATGAAAATGTCACTAGGACATTTCTTTCACCTCCAGTAAAGTTCACTCTTCGTTCTAGCAGGCTTAACACTCGTAATGATGAACCAGGAATCTATACTTGACCTCATTTTGATAGTTTTGAACCATTTCGCCATTAAAAAAAGACTGAAAAGATGGCAAGAAAAACTGCTTTCAAGTAAATATTCAAAAATTTGAGCAATTTACCATTAATATAAAGTGGGACACTACCTATTTCCAAAATTTTAACTATTAAAGTAACGTGAAAACTTTTTCCTAAACGAACAGAGGAGAAACCTTCATGTTCATGACCAAGAAATGGAAACAAATCGAATAGTCCAACTGTCCAACAATAGAGTATTCTATGATATCTTTTTTAATCAGTAAGAGAAATTCTATGATATCATAGATTTTTTATTTAAAAAAAAAAAACAGATTCGAAAAAAAAATCTATGATATCTTTACCGTTCAAGGGTAAAGACAAATGTAATGCAATACATAACTTCACAGTAATATCATCTACCAAGCCATTTAGAACATGCAAATATGGAGATATATTTCTTTTATCTCCTCATGCCCACATTTGATTATGAGGTGAGATAGAGATAAAATGAACTTAAGCTTAAGACTAATGAATAATTTTTCATTGTTCTATAATTGAATGTTTTGAGATGAGGGTTCCTCGGAAACAGCCTCTCTACTTAGGTAGTGGTAAGGTCTGCGTACATTCTACCCTCCCCAGACCCCACTTGTGGGATTTCACTGGGTATGTTGTTGTTGTTGTTGTTGTTCTATAATTGAATGCAACAAGAAGTTACAAAGATATACAGGAAGAGGGGGGAGGGGGGGGATAACTAAGTTTTCAGTCATCAGAGACAAATCCAACCGTGCTAGCACAATCATTTGATGAGATGGCAGATCCTACCTAGAACAAAATCGTAGAAGCTTATCCGACGCTCTATAAGTCAGCTTTGTTAGAAAACCAATTTGTATCTGAAATATCTCAAAAATGTTTTTACTAGAAGAAGGGACGAGAGAAACAGAATATCTCCAGAGAACATCCTAAAAACAAGATTGTGAAATCACTATTTCTGTTTTCAGAAACTAAAACCAAAATATCATAAAAGAATGTCACTCCATTTGTACAGTTTAACTA
This sequence comes from Solanum virginianum, assembly GCA_000787875.1. Classification (NCBI taxonomy): domain Eukaryota; kingdom Viridiplantae; phylum Streptophyta; class Magnoliopsida; order Solanales; family Solanaceae; genus Solanum; species Solanum virginianum. The sequence continues at coordinate 151,345 of DF357298.1, read as the reverse complement.
ATAGATGCAGACTAGCAAAAATAGGGCTGGAGGATAGAGAGTCATTTGCAGTCCTGCCACTATGAGTCAACAGTAGACCTTAGACATCACAATCAACCAGTTTGACAAAAGCACCTCATACTGTTATTACAAGGTTATAACAGTAGTGAAAATATAACTTTGACACTCAAAGGCCTAAATGTTTGTAAGATGGAAAATATGCATGACAACTTAGAGGGGACATTTGCTCAAGGACAAGTGACAGTGTATTATAGTTACCAGATTATTTACTGAACTTGTACTTGTTATTTGTAATCAGATGTTTGGCTCATTATATTAAATTACATGGTGTATAATCTAAACAATATGTTTAGTTAAATTGGAAAATGATTTGTTTCCAACAATTCTTTTGGCCTATATTGCATCACTTCAGATCCAACTTAGTGTTTGATTTTTATTATCATATGCGATTAAATATAATTGGGTTAAGTAATTTGAGAACTGAAAAATGATTTATAAATATCAATTTTCAATTATCTCAAATAAAGAATTTCAAGTGAAAAGCTAAATAGGGTGTATTAAAACATAACAAAAGCTAAGATCATGGTATCACTCAATTTTGGTCGAATAGATTAAAGAATATGCATGCCGACTCTCTTCATCTGTAAAAGTATTGATTCCTCAAGCTTTTACAATTTATAGTACTGAATAGTGAAGAATATAAATTACTTACTTTTGTGGACGATTTCGAATCAATAGATGCCTGACTATTTGCTACGGCCACTGGAGGAGCACTTGCACTGCCAAAGACTTCATCATGTTTTGGTTTCTCCAACTTTGCAACACCAAGCTCATTTTTATCAGTTACAGTGTCCCTCAGCCGCAATTCTTGGGAATCTGCTGATGAAAATATCCGTTCCTTATTCGGGATGGGCTTCTCAATGTCTTGATTAGTTTCCACAGGTTCACTCTCAGAGGCCAGCCCCTTTTCAGATTCTAGAAGCATATCTGAAGCAATTGAGGAGGAAGAAATATTTTTCTTAATGGAAGGAGGACTGGCATCATAAATAGGTTCCAAATGGGAATTCTCATCCACTGAACTGCTAGTGATGTTCAGATCTGACACATTCGGTGAAGGATGCTCAGAGATGTTTTCAACATGACACATCGCTTCCTCAGAACTTAATCTCTCTACTACTTTGTCAGCAAAGATCCTTTCACCTACTTCTGACGATGACGAGGAGCTTGACTGACTGCTGAATTTTTGTTCAGAAGCTGCTGATGTTGAACAAATTTTAGACGGATCAAGTTCCACAGAACTGGCTGCTGTGTCTTCATGGAACACAATTGGAACCACTTCACGATGATTTTCCAAATTTGGTAGTTTAACATCAGCGTCATTGAGTTCAATATCTCTGTTATCAGATGCACCTAGGACCAAACATTCTACTTCTTCGGAGGATTGGCTTCCATGCCCAATATCCTCGGAAGCATGCTCTATCGTAGATATCAGCTTTGGCCCCTTGAAGATATGTTCATCTGTTAGGTTTTTGCCTTCCAGTTCTTCATGCAGGTTCTTATCTTCTACATCTTCTTCAGTGAGGTTCTTGTCTTCCAGATCTTCAATTGAAACCTGTGACTCTGTTTCAAGAACAGAACTTACTTTGGAATCACTGAGATCGCTAGGCTGCCTTTGAAATGGTGAATAACTTGTTCCTTCAGCAGCCATCACATCAGGAACAAAATATGGTCTAAAACGGGTATCTTTCTTGTTCTGTCCAAAGATTGAGGGCCCAACATTAAAACTTTCATGCCTCCTAAAAAATGTCTCTTTTGATTGAGATGTGATAACCTCTTGTTCGAAAATGTCTCCTGTAAGATCAGGTTTCTCTTCACTTGGATCATAAGGAAGATCAAATGGGTTCCGCCTAGGTAACAAAATAGATGGAGCAGATCCAGGGACAGGAGGCAGTCCAAGGCCATAGTTATCATTAGGAAGATCAAAAGGGTTCTGTCTAGCAGTTGAAATGGGAGGCATGTACTCAGCTGTTAATAAGTCTATTAAATTCTTTTCATCTCCAAAAGTCATGTTTTTTCGTGATCTTCTCCTTGCAATAAGACTCTCCAAACGTTGATTCCTTTCTAGCTCGGAGGTTCCCAAGTCCATCAGATTTCTCTGATCCTCCTCCGTCCATGTAATAGCAGACTTTGGATCTTCCTTATCTCGTGCTTCTTCTTCATCATCATCTTCATTATCATCATCTGCAACTTCTATGTCTTCCTGGTCTTCAGAACCATCATCATCAGATTCATCATCACTCTCGGAGGACTTGGTAGAACTTTCTGAAGGAGCATGAGAAACATCATGCGACAAACCGACAGGTTGAGGAGTGTCTTCATCTAAAAGCGGATGGAGTTCATCAAGCAATGGCATAATATCAGCTATTGAAGCATCTGGAGAAGAGCTCTCTGCTCGTTCGGACCCTGAATATAAGGCCTCCTCCCTATGTTTCCAAGGTGAACCAGGAGGAGAATCAAGATTAACCCTCCTAGAATCAAAAGAATCAACTGATTTGTCGTTATCAAATTCCACGCTCTCATTATCAACCTTTGATGTGGGAGAATACTGATTCTCCATAAGTTCCGCATCACTAAATTTGTCTTCATTCTTCTGCTCATATAACTCCTTTGCCACTAGCCCAGAAACTCCACCAGCTAAAACTCCACCAACTAGAAGAGAATGATCACCAAATCTTTTACCCCTATGAACCTCACTTAGCGTTGATTTGTCTACTTTATCCTTCTCTTGATCAGTATATCTCTCGGTGAAGTAGCTATTGTCACCCTCGACACGAGCAGCATCTCGTGTTTCCAGAGGCACTATATGATCAGTTGTGTTTTCTCCCCATTCAGATTCAGGTATATTAGGCTGACCATAACTTAGTAAAGTTCCGAGCAGAGCAGCAGTGCAAACAAGAATAGGGGCGACAGACAGCAAGATCGAAAACACAAAAGGAAATGATCTGTACAAAAATGCCAAGAAACACAACATACCCACAAGGAATGGATGATTCCAAACTGTCCTATAACACACTTTAAAAGGAAAGATTACAGCTTTACTCATTTTAACTCCAATCTCTAACAACCCAATACCCATACTCTCTTTTTTTTTTTTTTTTGATAAGCAAATGAAGCAACTTTCTCAGAAATGGGATCTGAATATCTAATTTTTCTTCACTGTACCTACCTAGCTCTTGTCAAAAATATGTAAAGTAGGATCAATTCCCTTTTAGATCAAGACAAAGAATAAAAATCCCACCTTGACCAATCTAAATAACAAGAAACGATGAAACAAAGAGAATTAATAGAAGAAAATACATACCAAGTTTGAAATAGAGATCAATTTCGATAATCCACAAAAACCCATCAGCGGATTAATGGGTCTTTGTGTTGGTCATTCACTAGTTTTTTTCTATTTCAATCCTTCCTCTTTCATTTTCTTACTCCCTCTGTAAAATTTGAGTCATCATATGATTTGGGGAAAAAAATGGGACACAGAAAGACAGCTAATAAGGATGAAAATCCAACAGCAAAACATGGGATTTGATTTACTAAAGGTAGCTCTTGATGATCATCACATCACTCCTTAGATTTGTTTGCCAATGGCAGGACAAATACAATACGAGTCTGCATTTTGTAGTTTAGCTACTTTTTCATTTAGTAATTAAAATGACCATCCATCTATAAAATAAATATTGCGTAATAATTATTTTGCTCAAACGATTGAAGGATATTCTTCAAAAGAAATTTATAGGTCTACTTCAATCGATAAATTTATTGCATGCATACTTTGAAGAAAAATAGGCATGTATTTTCGTTGTTTAAATTAAAATTAACATAATAATTATGCAAAATATGTACTCCAAATAAGCCTTTTTAAATAATCTTTTTGTTGGTTTTTGTTTCAAAAGATAGAAGTACAATAGTAATTGTTTATAGATCATATGTTTGACTTGTAATAATAGCACAATAACATATTTGACGAAAAATTACATGTTTCACAATAACATATTTGATGAAAAAATGATATTTAATTTGTAAGAATTGATTATAAAGTGACTATATTTCAAAAATGTGATTTAAACTAATGTCGTCTTTTGGATCATTGATTAACTTAGAACAAATGTAAAATCACATTTCACTTTGTATATTTTAGAGGGGTGAAATTACTTAAGATAGTATGAATTGTTCCATATATCAGCAGTTTGTTAATTCAAATGATTTGAAAAAGAAAAGGAAAGAAAAAAGAAAGAAGATGAAGCTAACAATAGGGAAACTTAAAAAGCAAATGAGAGGTAGTTTTATATTAATCTCTCAGCAGAAAAGCTATGTACCAAAAATTACAACTAGTTATTGAAAAATAGACAACTATACTACAATTCATATTGAAGTTGTTAGCTATGATATAATTGCATGTCTGCAATTAATAGACAAATAATGAAAGAGGTTTGCTTTTCATGTCTATCTGCTTTGTTTAATTTGTGTTGAAGTATTTGGATCAGCTTTGATGTCTTCATTACAATTCATCTTTAAATCTTCAATTTCATCTGAACTTTCCAAATTTGATGTTGTTTCATCAGTATCCTCAGACAAGTCGAAATTATTGTCTGGTGCTGAGGATTCTCGCGTCTCAGCTGTCACGTTTTGGTCAGAGGGCAATGGAGCACCAGAAATAATAAAATCAATCATTTTCACATCTCCCTCCTTCATGCGTTTGGAGTAAGCAACGTAGTCAAAACCTTGTGTGCATTTTCCTCCAAAAGAAGATTCAAGTTTGTCCATATCAAACAAATCTTCCATTACTTTTCGAGTATGTACGTCATTTGGATAAACAAACTTCACTTTCTTGTATGTCCTCTTCTCAAGAAACGGTTTCACCAACTGCAGAATAGTTCAGTAAATTATACTACAAAACCAACGATTTAAATCACAATAGTCAGAGGCACTTACAATCCAGAAGGACTCAAAAACTTTTGGTGGATTATATAGGATTGCAAGGCCTAGTCTTTCTGGATAACAATCTTGCAGAACACGTGCAGTTTCCTTAGTCACCTTTACTGATATGCTTGACATGTTCCAACCTTCAAAGTCAATTAACCAAACCATTTGCTCTTGACCCGATTTTAGATCCAGGATAGAATTTTCCATGCAATAGATTAGATATTTCATTTGCTGCTCTACTGTATAAGGATTCTAAAAGTAGAAGAGTTAGATTACAGTTGACAAATTAAAGAGAATTATTTTACAAGTATGTACCGGTATTCCAGGCTTCATGACAAGCACAGTCCTTCCATACTTGTCAAAGTAGTTGGCTTTGTAAACTTTCCCAGGTTCTGCTTGTTGAGCAATATCATCCTAATTGTCAGACATTAATTCATGATCAATTTACGTACAAATAATAGGAAACAGTGTGTTTTTGCAACAAGTATGTTACATACCCAACGAATCATGTCTGGTTTGTTTTCAAGTCTCCATATGAGTGTTTCTTTTAGCATCTTGGCTGACCTTTTTGTATGCCAATTTCGTGCTCTTAGAAATCTTAGAATTGATGCATCAGAACACATTGATGGGAACTTGTTAATAGCAGGACCAATCAGTTTTTTAACCTCATCAATCTGAATTATATAAAGTAAACGTTAAAAGTGTATAGAATGAAATGCAGATGATCCTAAATGGGGAATAGAAGGGGAACCTTAGCTTGCTTCTCTGCACATTGTTTCGGTGACATATTTGTTTAAATCTTGACAAGACAAAACCAAATCAACAAAAGCACTGCACAATTGAAATCAGAGAATTTGATTATATATGTTGTTAGCAGGTAGCCTGGGGTGGCAGATTTCAGCCCAGGATGTCAGAAAATAAAACATGCAAGCAGAATGTAAACAAGGAATTGCAAAATATCAACATATTGCAATATACAAACTGACATGGAAATAATATTTGAGACTCCAAGTAACAAATATTGAAATTTCCATAAAAATTTCTGCTTTCAAGAATTCTCCGTGAAAATTTAATAAATTTGAAATTTTGATGGAAATATATGGTCATCCATTAAATTAGATGAGCCAAATTTTGAAAATTTTATAAATACTGAATTCCTTTTTAACAATTTTACTAAATTGAAGAATAAGGAAGGACGACAATACGTTACGAATGACAAAAAGCAAAAAAGACTATGATTAACCGAATTGAAAATGTCAACATTTATGATCACCCTTCTAGATAAGAGATAATAATACATTACCAGTGAATGAGATTTGACAGAGAGAAGAAAATCCATAAGCAAGAAGATGACAATATTGTGATGAAACTTTTTGATAGAAACTCTAAGAAAATTGGATAAAATTTTTGTGAAGAAAAAATAAAAACAAGTATGTGTTTGAATAAAAAAAGCTCCGATCTTTCGGCAAATAAGAGGATGTCATAGAAAAATGATTGACAGAAAAAGGAAACCAATGGTTATTCAAACATCTTATTCAAGATTCTTAACTACTTTTTGAATAAAATTTATTTTATTTTAAGTTTCAACTATATAACATTTACATGGTCAAATAGAAATATAACTTTCTCACTATAGTTCATATACCATTTTTGATCTTCCAATTTTAATTTTCACTCCTTTTATTATCATATCAAATGGATCTATATACATGTAAATGTATCCTTATTCATCATACTGATTCTTTTTTCTTATATTAGTACTATTTTTTAATATTTCTTAGTTCTTTGTTTTTTCAATATAAAGTTATATATATCATAGAAATTACCAGAACAAACAATTTACATCAATTCTTGGAACTGAAAAAGTACTTGAAAGATGTTTGAAAATGGTACTCTTTAAGAAAAGTTGTTTGACTTGTAAAATAATTATACTATCAAGATAGCAAATCAATCTAATGATTGTAGGTTCCACCTTGAATAAAACCTAAAGTGCTTTTCTAAGGGACATTAAACAAAAATTGTAAGTTAAGCTGTTTCAAATTAACTTCAGATTCTTGACTCGAAAGTTTGTTTTGCTAATGTTTTAAAAACCTACTTATTTGAAGTTTCACTATTAGTGTAAGATTTTTATATGATGTTTCACTTTTAGCCTGAGGTTTGTGTCTGAAGTTCCATTCACTATCCTGAAGTTTTTAATTTTCACCCAAATTCTGAAGTTGATTGCAGCTGTTTCTTCAAGTAAATCGTCCATATTTGAATATTCTTCACAAATTTCAGAGATAACAAGATTTTTGTTTACATGATGTCACCATCTTGGTTTTCCAACAGCATTTAACAAGAATGCAATAGTGTATCTTCATTTGTTCGTCCAAGTAATGCAACAGATGATTTTTGCAAATATTCAACAGCATTTGCGGTTCATTTCTTCCAGCATTGCTATCTGTCTATTTTGGAGAATGTTTCTAAATATTTTTGGTGTTGCAGTAGCCTATGACCGGAAGATTACGAGAAGTATTCTGCAGCAAGCAGAAACTGAATATTTACCTCATCAATCAGCTAGAAAACAAACAAAAACATAATGGTGGCAGAAATAAACAACAGAGGGCGCTGACAAATAATTAATAAGGCATTATTCGCTGCTCATCTAAGCCAAAGCTGCCAACAAAAACATTCTCAAAACATTTCAGCCAGATCACATCAACAACACACTGTATGCCTCAACAAGACAAAGCATCACCTACCCAGACTTTGAAATTTGGCAATTACTGCCTAGTTGACTCGTTTCTTTTTTAACAATACAAACATGGCCAAGACATGAAATACATAGGAATCTAAAAGTTGAAAGAATGACCTAGCTGATCCAACCACTAGTTGAATACAAGAATACAATCCTATGCAAATGGATTTCCGCCAATAGGAGAAACTTGCCCATGCGTTGACACATTCCTGCACAAGAAACAATCTAGTGAACACTTGAACATGCATATTTACAAGAATTTGCATTAGTGGACCACTCATAAAAGGATCTCTTTGATCTTCCAAAACAAATAAACAAGTCAAGCACATATTGAATGATTAGCAAGGCTTTCTTTTTACTTAAAACTAATAATAGCTCCATCTTATTTAAGCAACCGGGAGATGTCTTGCCTTGAATCGACTGTTTGGGTAGTACTCTATTACTTCCCTGCCAACGTTGAGAAAACAGGTGTTTTGATAACTCATTTAAGTGCAGCTCGACTAAGCTTCAGCCGAACGAGCTAACCATAAAATTAACAACTTGCTAAATTACCATAGTGCAGGCTTCACTCATTGAGTGACTCCTCAGAGAGTATCTAATACACTTTTATCTAAAACAGCTTCTTCTTTGAGTAGCCAGGACAGGATTAACCAAATAGACTAACTTAATGTGGTAAATTTCTCATCCTATGGCAATTTTCACATTACCTTTTTCTGTTCTTTAGATACAGCCATACTCCTAAAAAGTTGGTTTCTTTTTCTCAAGTTCTCTGTTTGTTAAGATGGCAACCACACATCACACCGAGCAGCCACAAAACACACAAAAACATGCTTCAGCAACAAGATATCCAGGCTTCTTAAGCACCTCCCTCATTGCCAGTTCTTCCCACTCCATGTAATACAATTTTCTGTAAGGGATTCCAGACCCACCACTCATCACCTACTTCTCCCAAGGGAAATACCAATCTGGGATAGTCCTCCCTAAATTTTTCATCTCACATCATCACCCAGACAACCCATTTCAAGTGAAGCCAAACATGATACCCAATCATCCAGTTTCAAGTGCAATCTGCCAGCCCTATAACAATAATTATCTACTGACTACTAAGTACTAACCCATCTTTCGTAGATATTATTCTTCCATAAATATTCTCCTCTCAAGAATATCCCCACGATTCCAAAAGTGCCACCTTGAAGGTGCGCAACTTTAGAATTCACAACCCCCACCAAGTGAGAATCGTCGTCCTTTTACATTCTATTAGAGATGAAATTTCTTCTCCTTTCCCTCCCTTTAGAAATCTCTCATCAGTTTCTCCAATCTTGCTGCAGCATTTTCAGCATATAAACAAATACTTCCATAACCCTCCATCCCTAAGATGTGAATTTTGTTTTCGACCACAAACTACCACAGGTTTTTATCTAAATGGTAGACAAACATTTATTGTTTGTAGTGTAGCTACCCTGCACCTGAAAATCTGCACCAAACTACAATTTTCTCCCCAGCCAAAACCAGTTCAACATATGTTGTCCTGAGACTGCTTCATACCATTCTACTGCCTCAGATAGATGCTGAAGTTCCTTTTTTTTCCTCTAAATTAAGTAATAAATTACATAAAAAGAGAGGAAACCCCCCTCCCACTCCAACCATACAAAGGTATACCTAAAAGATAAAAAAAACCTTACAAAAAATGAGGATATAGTCATACTTTCTCTTCCATCACCATCTATCTCAAGTTCCTCGAATTCTCTTTCCATCATCCTATCCACAAGTCTACTTGGTCCCTTAATCACAACACAAGATTCTGAAGGATACAAGGGAACACCTTGTTTAATTCTGCTCGAACTTCGAAAAAGCTTCGGAATCTCCAAAAAAGGAAGAAAGAAAGATTTCTACTTAACAGAAACAGTATCAGCTCTAAGTCCTTCATAACCATTTAACCACAATATAGGTCCCTGCTATTAATTCAACAGCCCGACACTGATCTACCACAACAAATCTGGTGACAACATGAACTGTCAGCAGATTCACTTGGCATCTAACAATCACCATCTACTTCTTATATGTAAACCGTACTTCTGTGCATAGCATCGTAAGCAATTTAACAGCACCAGCATTCTTGTGGAGACACAAAATTCCCACCAGACAGCAGATATCATCTAATCCTAAACTACCACACAAGAACAAAAGAGAAATTAAGTGGAAAGCCTGTAGAACATGTTCAAGCATCTTCATAGTAGAGGACTTGTGCATTAAGTTATAGTTTAGCAAGTAAAGAGCTAATATTGCTGATAAAAAATAAAATCTCACTAGAAAATCTTGGCATATGTTTACAGCAAAAAATGGAAAAAGTAGAACGACTCACGATATTTGATTGCCGGCTGGCTGTGCAGAAACAAATAATGTCCCTACAGAGAGAGGACATATTTTGAGAGGCTGAAATTGCAAGAAGAAAGGACTTCTTGGAAAAAAGTAAACATCACGTACCATGCTGTCCAGCGGGAACATAAGTTGTTGCTGGGTTCTGGGGAAACCAAGATTCGGTCACACCACCAATAAAGGAAGTTGGCATCTCGTCACTGGGCAATGCGGCCTGTAATGAGCTCATGTCCCAGTACTGAGGCTGGCATAAATCATTATCACATTAGAATACACCAAAGCGACAAATTTTTAAGGAAATTGAGTTTTAGTGGACATTCATGTGTGTTACAGTCCCACGTTGCCTGATGGAATGGGTTATTGTCTTCTCTTATTGGTTTCCTCATGGGCTAATTTTGGTCTTGAATTAGGCTCAATGTCTGTTTCATTACATGGCATCAGAGAAAGGCACATGTTATTATGTTACTAGCTTGTCAGGGAAAAGAAAGGGGGGTTAGAGTCCCACATAGTTAAGTAAGGATCGTTGTCTCCTTATATGTTTTTGGACAATCCTTACCTCAAGCACTAGATTTTGGGATTGAGTTAAGACCGCCTAAGGCCTATTTTCTTTACAATGTGGCCTGCAATTTAACCTAGACTTCTAGTGTGAATATCAGATAAAACCTCCTTCAGTAGAATAAAGGCAGAATTGACCCCTACAAGTTGTTTTTCCTTAGAGGGGAGTGCTATCAAGGGAAATTTTGCTTGACGTAGAAGGACTCGGAGGACCAAAAATGTATGTCAAATTCTAACACTATATTTTTCAGAGAATATAATAACAAAAAAATGTGATATACCATATTGCTGCATTCCATGTCAGCATCGTAAGGAAGATCAAATGGGTTATTGGATTTCTGCTCATTTGCATGTGAATGCACTCCTGTCTGTTAAATAAGAACTTAATATCAAAAAAGCAAGAAACAGCATACTGATATCTAGATGTTCAAAAGAGTGGTCACGCAGGACAGGAAAGGTGAGTAAACTAACCACTACAGGAAGAGTGGACAATCCAGAGGATGAGGCACTGTCATATGATGGAAAACTAGTGATAGGATATCCACAATCCAGCACAGCTCTCTGACTTTGACCTGTAGCTACATTCTGTGGAATAGAAGTCTTTAAACGAAGAGTGAAGTAGCAAACACATAAATTTTAACCGTACTAGAAAGATAATTACCTCTACTCCTCTTAAACCCATGTACTCATCATCAACTACATCATGGTTCATTACAACTTGTTCCTTACTACTAGGAAAACTCTTGAGAGAAATGTTGTCATTAGAAACATCAAAAGCACTCCACAACTGCCAAAAGACGATCAAATATTACCTGACCTCGCAATTCAAGGGTTTTACATAAAAATAAAACTAAGTTAAGCAAAAGCCGTCAAGAGATGATTTTCAACTCAGAAATTGCTTATGCCACTTCCCAAACTCAATATGATTACACTTACATCAGTACTTCTTGCACTTGGAGTTGCTTCAACATTCTGCACACCTCCATGAAATGGAGCAGGCATTGATAAATCTAATGCACAAGAAGTGGAGTCTCTAACTGCTGGTCCATGAGGAGCAGATTCTACTGGCGATGTCCATTGCATGACAGACAAAGTTGGGTCCAAATTCGGTTGAGAATCACCCTTTAATTGAATGTTGTTGGAGATGAAGTTATTACTTCCAGTGAGTGTCTCATGCTGAGGCACATCAAATGTTGCCCATCCATCATTTCTCTCTGGAACCACATCCAATGATTTCTCAGTGACTGATTGTTGTGTCTTTTCAGGTAAGAAGTCAAACGAATTATGGCCATAAGCAGGTGTTGGTGCCACGGTGAACTGTTCGATGCCTGTTGTTGCTGCATGCTGTGGCATATCAAATATTGCCCATCCTTCATTTTTGGAAGTGACTTCACAAGACGGTTTTCCATCAGCATTTGCAGCTGAAGGCAGGTTTGGCACCTCTGAGAATAAGTCCAAAGATGAAGGTGGGAGAGCAACCAATGGTTGATGTGAATTACCAATTGGACCAGCAGAAATAGATGGCTGAAATAAATCAATAGAGCCATTTGGTAATGACACTGGCAAATGAGACTTTGTTGAAACTGTAGGAGGAGCGTTTTGAGGAAATAAGGGGGCATTGAACAGATCCGTGGTATTTGAATTTCCGGGTCCCGATGATTGTGGCAAAGAGGGGGAAGTTGACAATTTACTAGAGTGAGTCTCTACTGTTTGCTTTAAGTCTGAAGTAGCATCCGCTAAACCAACAGAGTTTACAGACTTGAATGACAAGGAGTTGCTGTCAAAAGATTCAACACTTCCACAAGATGCAGTTCTCTGGTTTAACAAATACCATCATGTCAGTTTCACAAGGAAATGCAGCAGTAAGAAGGACAAGGAGCCTTTATCTATAAGTCAAATAGAAAGAAATCAAATTCCACTTGCATGATCATAATATCCAGATGACACGTCATTGATCATGAATTTAACATGCTTAATGATTTATCTTCATTATGTATCATAATCGAAAATAAAACCGTTTGGCAAACAAAAAAAGTCAAACAAAATAGAGTAAGGACCCTTTAACCAGGAACTCAACCAGAAAGAGGAGAAAAAGAATACTTAACAGCATATTCTGATTAATAAGAACATCCCTGATCCAGAGCTGACTATATAACCCAGTAATTTGAAGTTTAACAGGACTACAGAAGTAAATAAGTAATATTTACATGACCTGTGCTCGTAAGATTCTTCCAGCATCTCTCTTGACATGCTGTACATCATCGTATGAAATATCTCTTGAGGTGTCACTTAGGGGACTTCCGATGCCTCTCTGAAAGATG
>DF357298.1:125664-137027 GCA_000787875.1 Solanum virginianum | reverse complement strand
CCCACCCAAAAATCAATCCTTCCTCATAGTCATAGCTCAAACCAAGTTCCCGTACGCATATTTTGCAACTAAAGATGTACAGAGCATGCAAAATGGCAACACTTACTGTATTCCGCTGCATGTCATGCATACAAAGGTCCAAAAGTTTGTACACACATACTGGGGACCCTGCATATCATAATACATGCAATGATTGATTGATTCAAAATGAAAATTCATCAAAATGATTGCTAAACTAGCAAACCGAGAATAACCAGATTCGTGACATTAGCTTTTCTACTGTTCATCTCAAGGAACTACTACTCCAATCCTCTTATCTAGTAACTATAGCCAATAAGTTTGTTCCAAATTTTTGCCACTTCAGAATACCAAGAAGGCATTATTTATCCTCAAGTTCACCCTTAATACTTCAAGAAGGCATATACTCATTGATTACTCAGTTAAGAAAGAGATAAGAGTCAAATACCCCTAATAACTAATGTTATCGCTTACCAAATGGGTTTTTTTCTGATGAAATAGTCAGTTTCCTTGATGGAATTAAGAAGATGCAGTGAGTACGAAGGGAATGTGTTAGTTCCTGTTATCCAATGGTTTTCTTAATGGGCGTGCTAAAACCTCTAAAGATAGACAAAAATGGCCTAAAGAGTAATTCGTTCCAGCTTCTTGTTTTAAATCATAGGGCTCATTTCCTTATGTAAACGAAAATATGAAGCAAATGAAAATAATTGCAAGAGCCAAACTGCGCTGATGCATATGTACAGTCCACCGGGAAATTGGCAAGAGAGCAATCTATGCATATCAGTCATACTAACCATCCCGAAATCAGTTGGGTTGACTTTATTACACCACCCTGTATACATAATACTTTATTTTGATCCATTTCATTCTGCTACTAAAATCATCTGTTAATACAAATTAAGGATTATCTTAACACTTTTATCTAACCTATTCACTTCCAGTTCATTCTGGTACCAACAGTTCTCCTTCTTAGACAAAGTAGAGATCCCAAAACTAGAGATTTTCTTAATGTCACACTTATCCTACCCCATCCAATACTAAAAATTTGTCACGCCCTATCCACGAATATTTCATTCAATTTAAACCTCAACACAAAGTAGGGGCTCTCTTAAATACCACTCTTAGCCTGACAATACAAAAGTTTGTATTTTTATCTTATTCATATCCATCTCATTCTAACAAATGCATTTTCAGACAAATTAAGGGTTCCCTAAACTAGAGGCTCTTTAAAAACAATTCTCTAACAGAATGATTAACTCTTACACAGGAAAAAGAAAAAAACAAAACAGGAAAAATCAAATTAAAGTTGGAAATAATTGAGAAATGAATAGAATAAGAGACCAAGCTATTGCAGTTGATGCATTTTCGATTGGGCGGGAGCTTGAGAAGGCCTCTTATTATCTTCTCGTTCCTCTCTTCTTCTCTCCTGCTACTCATGCTTCTAGGTTTGGATTCCCCCAACAATTTTTGGGGGAAATTGATGGGAAAAAACCTAGGGTTTTAGGTATGGATTTTGAATTTTTTGAACGAGGAATGAAGAGAGAGGCACGAAGCAGCTCTCTCCCTCTCTCTCTCCGCCTTCAGATTTCAACTTTGATATTCTTTTTTTCACTACTGGTGTATATTCAAAATTGCTAATCATTTCGTTTCATCCATATTTATGATGTGTTGTCATAAAACACCGTAAGAATAATTGGCTTTCTACTTTGTCCCCATCTACTATTTATTACCTGTCCATTCAATTTATTTGTCTTCTCTTCCTTTTAATCGATTTTTTTTAAAAAAAATATTTAGTTTTATATTTATGATGATCAAATTAAAGAATAATTTAATATATTCTTTTATTTAAGATAATAAAAGTGAAAACATTTCTTCTTTTTAATTTATTGTCAACTCAAAATTAAAATTGGAAGGGATAGAGTAATTTAATTTATATTTATATTATATTATATTAAAGCATGAACGATCTTAATAATATTAACTTTTTGCTCTTTATTAAAAGATTCTTCTTTAGAAAAAATCGTCTTTTTACTATTTTTCTTTAAATTATTATTTAATTATATTTATAATATTGACTTTAAAATATATGAAAAGAAGTGATAAAATAAAAACTTCTAAACACTCCTAAATCTTTCTTATTTGATAGGCTTTTGCTTTTTCGTTATTTTAATTAGGAAAATACCCTACTAAGGAAAATTCTATTTTACATAAGTTCTAATTAGTGATAGATTTTGTATATATAAGACTTTTATAAATATCAAAAATATTTTTATAGTAAATTATTTATTTTTTATAAATTTATAATTAAATTTAATTTTTTTAACTTGGTCACACGCAAAATGCGTACAAGACTATTTGTTTTTTAAAAGTAATTGATGGAAAAAGGTTTATTTACTTTTTAGCAGCTTGAGTGGATAATAATGTGCAACAAAGGCTAGCAAATTGGTTAGAAAAGTAAAGGGAAATGGCCCAACAAGACGTGTGAGGGAGAAAAGGCCGAAATGTCTTTCAAAGGTATGATATTTAACTTTTAGCCAGTTCTGTTTTTGCCGTATTTGAAATGTAGTTCAAAAACAAACCTATTTTAGCTACAAATGTAGCTTTGTCACACATATTCTTCATTTGAAAGAGATAGAGATCCACTTCAGAAACTTTTTGCATGGAGTATAATAAACTACTCGAATCTCTTGCCACTTTAGAAATGATTTCATGATTCCAGGAATAAAAATAAATGTAACAACTTTGCAGGAGCTATATGCAGGGCAGCCAACGACCTTTGTGGCCTAAAGTCAAATCCTGATTAGAGGTCTATATATATATATATATGCATGTTTGGAGATTTTGTTGATTTTTGATAAAATTTTACAACTTCAATTTTGAAAGTTTTTTCCTGAAGAAGTAATTGTCACAAAAATTGTTGATATTATTTTGTGAGCAATATATGAATTTGTAAGCAATAATCTAACCTTATTGTTTGATTGAGTATATTACTTATAACATTATCTCATACTTAAACCAATTTTCTTAATAATTTTAATTTAAAAGTAAAGTTGAAACTATCAATATGAATTATTATTATTATCTTCTAAGGATTTTTTTTCTTTTGGTTAAGGTAATGTTTTTCTTTTGTGTTTAATATTATAAATAAAAAAGTCAAAAATAATTTTTATATACTTTGAATAGTTTAGTCATTTTAAAGTAAATATTTTAAAATACCCAATTTTCTAAATAAAAAATATTTTTACTCTTATTAGTAGTGAAAAATGGGGCCCCAAAGCCTTTGCTTTGCTTGGTTTATGCAAGAGGCGGCACTGGCTGTATATTAAATTAAAGAAGAAGGCACACAAAATTCCGCGCATTTTTTCTATAGTTTAAAACGTGTGCTTTATCTCGGAGAACCCCTTTAATTGTAGACTTTTAATGCATTATTTCAAGTGGTCTCCTATATATGGTCCAAAATAAATGCATAAAGTGTACAAATTAAATTATTTTAGCTTATTTTAGGTGTCTTTATAACATGATTGAATGAATTATACGGATAAGTAAATATATATTAGATAATGAATTAATATAGTTAAAATTTGAATTAATTACGATCCACGACTAATATCTAGTTGTAATTACAGTTTGAATTTTGTATAATTCGCATGATTTATACAAATATTGTGCGTGATTATATAAAAGTTGTGCACAAATCAAATTATATAGTGAAATATATAGACACTGTGCATTGTATTGCAAATTATGCAATTATTGTACAAAAACTGCGAATTGTATAGCGAACTATATAAACGTATATTTGCGCGAATTTCCAAACTATAATTATAAAGCATAATTAAAACATTTTTGAATAACTATATGTAAAAATTCCTCGTGTTGTTACCAAATATTTGTTAAACAATTAATGAACTAATTTACGATCAATAAGTTTTTTAAAAATAAGCCTACATGACTAGCGCTTCAAAAAATGAAACTCTTGATTATAGTTTGACATTAACAAAGGCATTTAGTCTATTGATAAGGATAGGAGTCACGCAACATTCATTCTAAACATTTCTTTGGCTAACCCTATATAATGCCTTTTCAAAGCACGAATCTCACCTTTCTTTGAAATCATAATCTAAAATAACTAAAAGAACCATGTGTAATAAATTTTGAGTACACGAAACATTATACTATTATAGTAGTATACCTAATATTAATTTTCTCCATTAAGTCACTTTCCCCAATATATATTTTGAAAAAACTTAAATATCAAAAAATAAATAATTTGGTCGTTTTATGTGTACCATGGCAAGTGTCATTTTTGTATGTTCTTTAATTTCGAGTAGGTGGGGCATATATATAATAGTATATATCTATGTGTTGTAAAGGCCCCATTGCAAGCTAATAAATACTTGGTATAATATAATGTCATGATGGGTCGCCATCACTAATATATTTTTATATGGCAATATTGAGTGAAAGAGCCAGACAAGGTCGATCTATATTTATCTCGTCAGATTTTTTTTTGAATGTATAGGTTAAATATAAATATTTGATATATATATATATATTGTTGAACGTCTTTGATATAAAAATCATTCACTCATGTTCTAAAAATATGAATCCTTGATAAAAATACTGACTCTGCCACTGAAGCCAGAGGGTGATTCATACCAAGGAGTTTTCCTAGGCATTATATTTAATAAAAAAATAATAAATATTGAGGAAACCTACCACTTTATTTTAGATTATTTACTTTTACTTAATCTCTAAAAGTGAAATATTAATGGTTACTTTCTTATAGTAATATTATTATAGGACACGTTTAATCAAGATAAATTTGGTAATCTTTTTGTTTGCTAACATATATATACTCATTAATCCAACATTGGGCTAAAAGACGTAAGGTTTGTTGATAAATATGAAATATCATTTGAAAAGACAGGAGACTGGAGACAAAAAGTGCTTCAATAATTGGATTGTGATGAAAAAAATGATAATGAAAGAATATATTATTGAAATAAAATTTTGGCTTTTTTGGAAAGCAAAGTTGGAAGCTGAACTTCTTTGAAGAAATGATTTAATTTCAAGAAATGTGGACCGTAGTGAATCACGTATTATAATTGTGTCACGTAATTATAATTAATATATTCCACAAGAAATTTTTTTTAAAGAATAAATATTGTTGATAAGTGCATGTGGCGATGTTATATATATTATCTAACATTTTTATTCTCTCTCATTATTATTATTTTGCGCACATCGATGGAGACATTTATTTGCAGTATATATAATATACCACAACACATAACTAGTACATACATGAATAAGTTATATGAGAATTGATGTATTAATTGATTACATGAAATAAAATAAAATGTGTAATAAAGTAGAGGGAATGATTGGAGCGTGCCAACTACCATTCATTCATTAATTCTTGTCCACATAGATATATATATGTATGGCTGGGGTTGGAGAAATTGGTAATGAGCCAGTATAAAATTAACTACAGAAATGGGTGATTATGAGGCATTGTTGAAGAATTGCGAAGAAGATTGTCCAGGTTGCGCAGTGGAGGAGTTAAAGCGTTACAACACCGGCGTCCCTGTTAAACATGTCTTATTCATTTCCGTCGTTACTTTATGCGCATGTATGGATTAATATAACTAATTCTTCCTTAATTCTATATATACATATTATTCGTCTCACAATTTCGTTATTCTTTTTGCAGCTTTGCCAATATCATCTCTATTCCCTTTCCTCTATTTTATGGTATGTTGGCTTTCATTTGATGATATCATCTCTGCTAGCATGTTTACTCAATTTAGTTTCTTCATCTACAGGTACGAGATTTTCACATTGCAGAAAGGGAGGAAGATGTTAGTTATTATGCTGGATATTTAGGTCAGTATTAATGCTACTGATTAAGTTCACTGTTTTCTTTACTTACATGTCTGTCTACCATTTCTTGAAGGTTCTTCTTTCATGTTGGGAAGAGCTTTGACCTCTATTCTTTGGGGAATAATTGCTGATCGTTATGGTCGAAAGCCAGTGGTTGTCATTGGCACAGTTACAGTGTTAGTAGATCACTGTCCCATTTTGGTTTTAATAAAAACATTGAAGTTTGTTTTTAGTTTCTTATATGAGAAATCAACTGCAGACTTATATTCAATGCACTGTTTGGCCTTAGTACCAATTATTGGATGGCTATAATTACAAGGTTCCTTATAGGCAGTTTGTGTGGAATAATTGGCACAATGCGGGTATGCCTCTACTGCTACTTTATGTGGAATTTCATGTGAGCTATAAGCATCCTATTTTTCAGGAAGTTTTTACAGGCCTATTTGAACTACTTCAGTTTTTACTGGATGCATTCCACATTTTTAGTTGTTCAATATCTTAAACATTGTTCTCTGATTTCAATATCTCCAGGCTTATGCTTCTGAAATTTGCCGAAAAGAGTACCATGCTTTGGGAATATCTGCTGTCAGTTGCTTATCTCTTTCCCATCTCTCTTTTCCATTTAAATAGCTTTGTTGCATAGCTCTGAGATCCTGCGCCATGAAGTTTCTTAGACATCTTTTTTAATTAGGTAAGCACGTCATGGGGGATAGGCTTGGTGATTGGTCCTGCTATTGGAGGGTATCTTGCACAGGTACAGTACTTTCCATGGTGGATTGTCAGTGTTAACTTTTACTCTAGTGATGTGTGAGAACTATCACTCTTGAAAGAAGTGTTGCATCTGACTTGATTCATATACGGTATTGGACTAAAATTTACTTAATGTTTGGTGTTACGTAAAGAATTAGTTTTGGTCATGACGCCTAGAAGTGAGAAAGTATTGCATGATTAAGTTGCAGTAATACAATGCATACTTGCATAATGTCTTTCCATCAGCCAAAACGAAAGATGTGCTGAAGGAAATCCTAAGAGGTTCTGTCATTGCACTTGTGCAACTGTCACATGGTGAAACAATTGAATACTCCACCAGATATTTAATACCTTTGCTCGTACTTGGGAAAGCATCCAGGAACAATTTTCATCCCATCCATGATAGCTGGCAACTTCGGCATAATAAACCTACTGTAAAAATAGTGCAGCGTTTAGTTAACGTCTCTTCATGACCTGAACCTGAAAACAGCCATATGGGTCCTACTTTGTGTCAAAACTCAAAACCTGCGAACCTAAGCTTGTAGAAGCTCTATTTCCTGCCTAAACATCTAGTTAAAAGAGTGTTTGTAATTATTATGAGTACAATTAAGTGACTAACATTCTTGCGTCACTTATGTTGTTTCTAGCCTGCAGAAAAATATCCCAGCATATTTTCCAAGGAATCCTTATTTGGGAGGTAACCAATGTTCTTCCTGTTATGTACATTTAACTACTCTTGACTTGCTATATTAAGAAGATTTTGATCTGGTTCTATCTGTTTTTTCCTGGTAATATTCATAGTATTTAAGAGGTTTATTGGTCTGCTCTCTACCTTGCAGATTCCCATACTTTTTACCTTGTCTATCGATATCACTCTTTGCATTAGTTGCAACAGTAATGTCCTTTTGGCTTCCGGTATGAATTCTAGTCCTATATATACTTGTGTTCTCATTTTAGGTGCCATCTAGGCTTTCTGCCATAAATATCTTTCCTGTTCATAGTGTAGTCGCTTAACTCGTGATTTCCATAGCTAAGAACATAGTATGTAATTCTTGAAAACGAGTTGTTCTATTCCATAACATGAACTAAGGAATTTGACATAGCTAATTCACTGTAAAACAAATAGGACGAGATTTTTTAACTGAAACAGTTTATGCAGTTTGACTACTTCTAACACATTGCAGGAAACACTTCACAAGCATAACAAAATAAAGAAATATAAAAATAACTTTCAAGATGCTGCTGAGGAAACTCCAGATGAATCAAATGGTTTAAGTGTGCCTCAGAACATGAACCATTCCGAACACAAAGCCCCGACTTCAAAAAAGAGCCTTCTGAAGAATTGGCCCTTAATGTCTTCTATTTTTGTCTACTGTGTATTCCAGCTCCACGATATAGCCTATTTGGAGGTAATTCATCTTTTTTTCCAAAAATCAATCTAATGGAAAAACTGGTAGTCCGAGGAATCTTCTGGAGAATTGACCCTTAGCTTCAACAAACTTGTCAATATATCTTACCGTCACATGCTTTTTCAGATATTTTCACTTTGGGCTGTTAGTCCAAGGACCCTTGGGGGTTTAAGTTTCACAACTTCTGATGTTGGACAAGTTCTTGCCATCACAGGTATAAAGACATAGCCCAAATCTCCGCAGGCCTTGGTTTGCCTAAATATATTTTATCCAAAAATACTATTAATCTTTTACATGATCCACCAGGCCTTGGTTTGCTACTCTTTCAGCTATTTATTTATCCACTGGTGGAAAGGATTACTGGGACTGTCATGATTTCTCGGATTGGTGCAGTATGCCCCTCACTGAACTGCCATATCACTTATATAATTACCACTTTCTATTAACTTACATTTTCACTCTCAAGTTTAAACTAAACTTACTTATTTTTCAGGTTTTAAGCATACCATTGTTGGCAAGCTACCCATATATAGCTTTATTAACTGGTTTTGGCCTCTCCATAACTCTCAACTGTGCATCTATGTTAAAAAATATTCTCTCGGTAAGAACTTTTTCCTTAGATCGAGTTCTTCAGGTTCACAAAGTTATTGATTGATAAAAACTCAATCAGGTGCTTTTGTGAATATCTATCTTTCCGTTTTTGAATTTCAAATGTTGTTACTCCCACTGTTGGTATGTATATATGCAGCATGATTCTAAAAATCAGTGGTGCATGATGAAGAGAAAGAGAAGACCTATTTATGTTGCTTCATTCATTTTTGCAGCTCTTTCTCAAGTTTATGTTAAACTTTATGCTGTGTTATTAAATGTATAAGGTTCTTAGTTGAATGTAAATGAGCTGTATCTTAATTTTCTGGTTCATGATATCACCTATTTCCTATACATGATAATTATGAACAATATATTTTTTTCGTATTGCCACAAACACTTACTTAGCCTTAGTTCTTTTCCGTCAGAACTGAGGTTAATTTAGCACCAGAATTTCTGCTCATATCTGTTCAACTACCTTTGTTTAGGCTTTTGCAGTTTCAGAATTAATCTCGAAGTTGGTTATTCGGTCTAAATGGTTATTTTTCATGTTTGATCAGGTATCAATCACAACTGGCTTACTAATCATGCAGAATAGAGCTGTGGTAACTACCTTATGCCATAAGCATTTTTTTCTTATTATCCATATAATAGTGATCAGTAAAGTTCACGCGTGAGTAAAATGTTTTAACTTCAGTCCCAGGAGCAAAGAGGGGCTGCAAATGGCATTTCAATGTCCTCAATGTCTCTTTTCAAGACAATTGGCCCAGCAGCCGGTGGCTCATTGTAAGCTGCTAATTTCTCTTTATCATATGCTGACCTTCAAGGTCATCTTTGTGCTTACCATGAGATTGTCATCTCTTGAATTAACCCTTGTTTTGTTAACATATATATGTCGTATAAATGAATGTAATGACAGTTCTAACTTAGGGACATATATATGTCGTATAAATGAATGTAATGACAGTTCTTCTCTGTTATTGATCTCTTTTAATACCTAGTTTAGCTCTTATAAGTACTTCATGATGGCCTGACTCGATGCAGGATCAAAGCTTAACTTGGTACATTTGAAAATGCTAGGATGACATAGTAATGTAATCAGATGTCTATTTACAGTTCTAGTGAATGCGAGATTATGTCTATTGGAAATGTATATGATGTTTGTTTAACTTGAAAATAAAGTTTTACTGTCTGCCAATCTAGACGAGTACACAAAATTATGTATTGTGATGCTCTTATGATCTGCAATTTATGCAGATTGTCCTGGTCACAACGGCGTCAAGATGCTGACATTCTTCCTGGTAAGTTTATTAGATTCAAGCGTGTGACTTTACTCACTACTTAAAATTCAAGTGCCAAAACATTTAACCTACAAAAGCATCAATTTCTGATGGCCTACTTTGATGCACTTAAATACAAAGGTTAAGTCCAATAAACTAAACAAAGGCAATGTGATGTTGTAATACAGGTGATCAGTTGGTTTTCTTTGTTCTCAACGTCATTGAGTTGCTTGGCCTACTTCTGACCTTAAAACCCTTTCTGCAAGAACCTGAAGACAGTGATATTCCTAAATCAAAACAGGGTTCTTTGGACCAAGAAAATGTAATACAAGAGAGGCTCTTGTTAACGGAACTACCCTGAAGTACCAAAATTACAAGTTCAGGCCCATGACAGCATATCATCTTCAAAGAGTCGAACTAAAGCTAGTGAACAAATTCTCTCAGGATATTTGATTGTAAACCTTGATATCCAACCATATTACAGATTTATGTATGTAATGGAGAGGGAAAGATGCAGTTTTTAGGTGTATCTTCTTAGAAAATAAATGGATGTTGAGTGTTATGAATTATAAGCAAGTTGAAACATAGAATACAGAAGTGGATTTGCCATTTTGGAAATGCCAGACAACTTTGGAGTATTATTCAGCTTCATGTTTGATTATTTGTATTATGATAATTATTGCTATTTGGAGAGACATATTTTTTTTCCTTTGCCAATTGAGTATATAAACATTTTAAAATTAGTTTAAACATAAAAATTTGTGAAGTATAATACTTTATATGTGATCTTTATGGATGTAAATTTTTCTAAAACATAAGAAATTAATGTGCAAATTTCATATAACAAAAAGGAATATTGACATTTGCTAGTATAACAATAACACAAATCTAAGCAAAAAAAGGGATTCATACATAAGTTTTTACATCTACAACTATAAAATTTTACCTAAATAAACGTCTAAATAATTAATGGTACAACTTATTATCCAATTAACAATAAATTTTTTAAAAAAATTGAAACAAAAAATAGGTAAAATTTCTATAAATTTTTGGTTAAAAATTTAAATCATAAAAAAGATAGTATTTGTACCAAGATCATCTCGATGATTAATTAATGATAATAGTGGTAATAATGTTGTGAAGGAATAAGGCAAAAGTGAGTGATGGCAAATCCTCGTCGGACATCATTTTCTCCTTCCGGTAACCAGAACCAGCAGCAACTTCCAATTTCCACCGCGAATCAGAATCAGGGAACCCAAATCTCAAGTTTGATGAACTCACTCAAATCGTTTCTGAAGAAACCCCATGCTTTCCCTTTTCTCCTCTCCCTGTTCCTTCTCCTCACCTGGGTTTCCCTAAGATTCCAGCGCCCCTCCACTTCTGCTCCTCATCGACAAGAGTGGCATGCAAAGATTCAATCTGGGTCCGATCG
>DF357298.1:61490-83409 GCA_000787875.1 Solanum virginianum | reverse complement strand
TATCTTAGACAGGAAGTTGTTATTATACTTTTATCCCTTTATTTATTTGTCTTAGAAATTGGTTTAGCGATGTCGGTTAATGTCCTTTAGTAGTTAAAGGTATTTGGTGAAGAGGGTCAAAGGCTTCTCTAGTTTCATTTGAAGTGAGAAAGCATCAATAAGTGAATCTCCTTGAAGGAAAAAACTCTAAAAGGAGGCCCTTTTTATTAATGGTATTTGGGTCATTTTGGGTATACCTACGCTAGTATTCTATTGCATCCTTGGTACCTTCCACCAACACAGATACCGGATAACTTTGTCCACCAACACTTGCTATATGGATTATGGAAAGAAATCACCCAACTTTTTATATTGGTGCTGTGATTTGAGTTTTAATCTCCCATGGTTTCATGTACTTCATTGACCCATTGGGTCTTAAAAATGCACTTTAGAACCTCAGTTTTCTTTTAAAATGAAAGAAAGAACGTAGGGAGCTTGAAAGTAGCGTCTAGTGCCTAGCAGTGTTATCAAAAGCAAAAAAAAGCGCAAAAAAGTTCTAAGATTTTTTGGGGTAGTGAGCTTCAATGAAAGAAGATGCAAAGGGAGAAAAAATATAAATATATATGTTTAGCTCAAGAGTTATGATTATAAGCATACAACATATATCCAGCGAAATCTCACTAAGTAGGATCTGGGGAGGAACATATATGGACAATGAAATTGGAATTTTTCAATGATGAAGTGAGATATTAATTGTTTAGTGTTGCGGTATTGCCTCCTTAGAAGAGTCTCAATGGCAAGGAGAAGTATGTCTTAGTACCTTGATAATGATACTGAAGCGCATATTAAACGAAGCGAAGTGCTCAACACATTTTGAGCCTCACTTCAAGACTTAAGCATGCTTTAATCGCGCCTTTGACAACACTAGTGCCTAGTAGTGGGTCGTAGGCATTTAAATCCTGTAACGAGAGGCAACTTAAGTGCTAAAGGGGCATGAGACAAGATTGCTGCCTTGTCAGGCTTTATGTTAGCCCCTTCATTGAATCACTTTGTCAATGCCTTTGATATCGAAAGCATGCTTGAACTGCACTGGAACCTTAAAGTAAGTCAGAGCACATGTTGGACGCTTTTCTAAACAAGTGAGCATGCTCTTGTGCACACCCACTTTCAGCCTACAGGTTGGAGTTGGGAGTCACCAAGGGAACAATATAGACAGAACCATTGCGCAATCATGGATAGGGGAGTTTGGGGGTTCTGTTACCTTGTAAAGAAAAAAGAGATAAGAGGCTGTATATACCTTTTTTATAGTTCTGATGCTTTCTACTATGTTGTATATGTTTTATGTTTAATGGTTATTCATTGCCAGATCCCTGCACTTAGGATCCATCCCACTCCACCCCACCCTCTTTTCCCCTTCCTGTTGTATATAATTGATATCTGTCTTTTATTATTCTTGTCCAAGAATTCTCAGGTATTAACCATCAGTATTCGTTATCAGGAAGCAAGCGACCGTTTTCAGCTGTAGTAAGTCATGAATTCGGTTGTATTTATGCTGCTTTTATCTCCTTATGTCGCTTCCACTTCTATCTAGACATATGTTTATCTCTGAGGCACCTTCCTTCTGCCTATGCAGGTAGATAATCCACATCGTATGGATTCCCGTGGAGTTTCTAGAGTGCAGTTAGAGAGCTCTTTCCCTACTGCAAATAGAAGGTTCATACCATTGTCTTTGCTAATGGACATCTTCTACAATCATATAAAGTAGAACAATGTCTTGCAGATACTTTAGCTCAGTAATTTTGACCTTGTACTTTTTCTCATTTAGTATGTTGTCACATAGTCGTGGACCTCTTGGTGCACCATCTTTTGCCTATTATAGCCAGATTGGCAGTGACCATTCACCAGGTGAGTTGATCCTACAACTAGATGGTTCTTGAGATTATTTTTGACTCACAATAGTTTATACCTTTATTGAGTATGCCTATTTTGGTCAAATTGTCTACTTTGGGTCTTATCAGGTTCAGTTTATGGGGTTGAAAGCTTTCCAAATTCCTTTCAGGTATAGAATGTTGAATATCTGTGGTCATTATTATGGTTCACTGTTTTGCATGGCAAAGATTCTGTTCATTGGAAGCCTCAATTATACCACATTCCATTTCGATTTTAAACTAGCATATTATACTCTAATATGTGCTACTGTTGTATGTTCTGCGCTTTTGAATTTAATGGCCTGAGAACTGTATGTTGCTTTAGATAATTCATTGTTTGATATTGCAAGTGGATAGTAGTATACGTTCCTATTCGAGAATCAAACCTGTTCTGGAATCAAACATTGCCATTGTGGACCAAATGCATCTTCTTTATATGGAAGTATGAACTGTGGGCTATATCCAAGTCCTCCGGAGAAGAAATAAGAGAGAGAAAACTTGTGCTTTCCTTGGGAAAGATGGCATGTAAACAGACCAACACGAGATAATCTTTTAACTTCATTCTGCTCAATAACCTAGGATCTCTATAATGCTACCCGGTTAAGAAGTGGAAAGCTTGTTCCTAAATACTTCCTCTGTCCCATTTTATGTGGTGCTCTTTCCTTTTTACTATGTCCTAAAAAAATGTCACCTTATTATAATTGGGAACATTTGAAGTTCAAAATTTCCCATGAAATGATTTATAACCATACTAATATTTAGATTTGTTTTGGAACAAGTTTTAAGATATTTTTTTAAACATCATGCCTGGTCAAATAGTGCCACATAAAATGGGTCGGAGGGAATGGCAGATTATGTTTCTAAATATTTTCTCGTATCCTGATTGGCATGTTTACTTTTGCATAGTTACTTCAAGTGGTTTATACAACCTGATTATTCACCATTTCACCTGCAAAAAGCTCTTAAGCTCAGAAACTGACTCTTCAGGGAAGTTCATCTTGATGATACCTATTGGACACTTTGTTGCGCCTAAATAAGTTAAAATTTTCTTCAGTCTATTTCATAAAGGACGAAAAGCTCTAGCTGTTGAGCTTTGTTGGTAAATAAGTAATAGAATTTCTAAAATTTGATTAAGTATACCATATATACATTATTATCAATTTATTTTAATCAGAGCCTCCAGCCTAATTTGTTCTCCTTTTTGAGGCATTTATAGACAGTTCTCTTTCTTTTTGAACATTAAATGAAGATTGAGATGCTAGAGACTGACGTTTCTGAGTTTTAAATCAGCACACAGTTTCTGATCGTTGTTTTTGTTTATCTTGCAGTCTCATGACCGCAACCCTTATGGTGGATATCGTAGCATATATCGTAGATGTGAGTAAACTTCTTTTAGTATCTTCTTTGGCTTTTGAATGTTTCTTTGAACAATCTCAGCTGACTCAGTATATTATGTTTGCTTTATTCTTTGAATCCAATCCACCCATCCTTGCTATAAAGTTAGCAGATGAGTACGTCTATGAACCCTGACTAATGCCATAATAAGTTGAGGGTCGTCTTAAATGTTGGTTTCATTTCCTGCATGTGTTCCTTCATTTGCTTTTTTCTGTTTGATTGAGCGGGTAGGTGAGTGTTTACGAGAGAGTTGCCAATGAACCCCTTCCTTCCATCTGATCTGAACCAACAAAGTCACATGGTGCTGCCCTATAAGACTCTTGGTTCACCATTAGTCAAAATTCTTGTCATAGTGTTTTTCTTTAAAGTTGGGGGAGCTCCATTCAAATGTGGTGCTTCAGCAGTTTATTGTAGATGAAGACTCAAATTTCCATGGTGATTTGGGTTTGCGCTATTAAGTTCACATTATCCTACCGGTCTTTTGCATCTTGTAGCAGTTAGCTTCATATTTGTCATGCATCCATCATTTTCGGTTGAGTTCCTTGTTAGTCATATAGTATTTCCGTCTTAACACATGGTCTCCAGTGTCCTGGATTCCTCTTTAAGATTTATTTTACATCTAAGCACTGTTTCAACTTTGTAAATTTCTGCTGAACATTATATTAGTAAGTTGGCAGAAGAACTGAAATATAGTCAAAAGTTGCCACAAGTATCTGCGAGTGATGTGCTGATCTAATCCACTGTGGATCTTAGTTTTCATTTGACCTGATCTTTAGCATCATTGTTCATTGATTTCTACAGATTGATGGAGTGATTTAGGAATGCTGCTGAACTGATGTTTCTAGCAAGAATTGTTATACTGACAAGTTTGGAATCCATTTGGGAGTTTTGAAATGTAAAGCTAACATGTTATTAATTCTGTTAAGTTATTTGCAAGATCATAAGAATGTTGAGTTGAGTCAACTCCTGCTAAGGATTTTGTCACTTCATCGTTACATGTTTGGGTAACAACCCCGGGTCCTTCCTGTATTCCCTGCAAATTTTGGCTATTAGCCTCCTGTCAAATAGTATCTATTGTCAAGAATTTTCAAGTATTACTTTTTATCTTGCCAAACGTTTTAATCCGTTTCTTTTGATAAGTTGAGAAATAGTCGAGAGCATCAACTCAACTAGTGAGCAGAATCTTGCTGGTCTGGTATTTCTTTGATTAGATTGAACCATTAAAATAAGGAATAATTTTTACAATGAAAAAATTGGGTGAGAATTGTTTAAAGAGACAACTTTTGACTAGGTGAGGATAGCCTTGGCTGCAGAAATCATGTTTTCAAGTGTTGGCTTATTTATGGGCCTTGAGACCAGAGTCAGGGTTAACCCACAAGATGTTGATGTCAAGAACAGCAAGCATCTTGTTAACTCTGTCAATAATCTCTTCGGTTTATGATATTCTGGGAGAGTGGATGCCATAGACACCAGATCCAATTCCAGCACCATAATTCACTCAAGAGGTGCTTCTCATTAGAACGTGAGTTATCAATTGTGATAATACCAGCATTGATGGAGTGGATAATGTCGTTGAAGTTTGAGTAGCACATGTGAGTGTGGATCTATGTAGTGTCCTGGATACCGACATTAATGATTCTGAAAGAGTGAACGGCCCAGTTCAAATAGAAAGCATTTCTCCAAATCTTCCACCTCATTCCACAGCCAAAGCAATCTAATAGCAGATTTCAAATCTGTAAACAATGATTACACATCAATAATGACTCGTAAAACAATCTTTGGGGGTATGAAGATCAAATATTGGAGGGGGATAATAATTACCTTCACTGATCATTTCTGACAAACGACTTGTTGAAAATAGTAGTTCATCCTATAAGCATTCCCTTCATTTGGGCGTTTGATCATGCTCTGAGCTATGTTAGACCAGAAAACACTCATTGAGTCTGGGCAGTTGATATCATCATAGATAATTGGTGGGTTCACACATTGAGACCTGTAATATTGAACCCATTCATTAGCTGTGAACACCCATAGTTACTAAAGATACTTGAGAGAGATATCAAAGATGCATGAACCAAGAGAAAAACAGCAATCCTTAGTAAGCATGTGAGTTGCCTTACCTCAGGCTCTCCATTGAACTAAGACATCAATGTCGAGCAATTCATTAAGATCAACAACCTTCTTGATTTCCTCCTTGACTTTAACATGTTCCTCCTCAAATATCCTACAAATAAATGTATTATAAGAAAACAGGTCTAACAAAATTAGTAACGAGCTGAGCTGGTACAAGATTAATTTTGCTTTCTATTCCATTTAAAAACAATTATATTTTTTATATTTAATTTAAAATATTTATTTTTTTCTTAATAAAATAATTTGTCTCATAAGTTCTTCAATTTCGACGGGGGGAGAAGCGATTTTATAGTAAAATAAGTCCCTTATAAAAGTCTGCACATCCGATAAGTTCAGTTACCGAGTTTTTTTAACACTACAATCATATCAAGAAGTAATCCAATTTACAAGTATTATAGTAAAATTAGAGTTGACAGCGAATCGAAAGTTATGAATATCAGTCCCAATTTGTACGTGGTAGCTTTCAATTGGGGAATGGGTAGGGGTACGAGATGGAGAATGAGACAGAAGGGGGAAATTCTATTGGATCATCTCGAACTATACCAATACGAATTGAATTGGTGTCCAAATTAGAGTTCGATTAATTTAGATTTGGACTGTGAGGGATCTCATTTAAAGGAAAACGCTTGACATCAAAAAAAATTTCATACCAAGATCCCAAATAATATTAACCTTTAAATAAGTTGTATAACCAATGTCAACTAAAACATCTTATGTATTAGCTCGTACAAGTATGTATGTAACACATTTTATTTTCAAAGCTATTCATGAAAAACTCTCTGAATGCAAAAAAAGAAAAAAAAAATTTTTTGATTGTTGATTTACCATCACCCCATCCCCACAAAGAAGCTTTTTTATTTTCAACTCGTCCACATCAACATAACAACACCCTTGTTCCACCTGTCCCGCATCTGCATTTACCTTTTTCTCAGGAGATTTAGAAGACATTCAAAGTTAAGATAACAATTTTTAAAACTTAATTATTTGATATCTAGTTAGTTTAAGTTTGAAATATTTTATAAACTATCTCAAAGAATTGAAACAATCTTACAAAATCAATATTTAAATATGATTTATTCAAATTGAAGTGAATTAGACAAATTAAAAAATACGTAGAAAGTAATCATAAGAGATAACCAATAAACTATTACCCCATTCATTCCATTTTAAGAGATTATTTGGTTTGAATATAAGTTACGATGTGATAAGTTATGATGAGATAAATTATATTGGGATTAGTAATGATGAAATAAGTTATGCTGACATTATTTTTTATTGAATGTTTGGTTTGTAGCATAAATTTTAAGAATATGTTTCAAAAATACCGTTCACTTTCTTAGTTTTTTATGCATTTTCTTTGTTAACTTTAGTTATTTAATATTTATTTTTAAAATAAACCTTTCATCTTATATAGTTTAAATATTTTTATGTGTGCATAAAACTTTCTTCTTATTTAATGTAAAAATAGAACTTCTATTTTTAAGTTTGTTAAAGTAAAAACAATATTATGAAAAATCAATATATGTGTGTATATATATATATATATATATATATATATAAAGAATTAGTCAATAAAAATTATATTATATAGTGTAATTTTTTAATTAAAATATGAAGAAATATCATAAAAATAAGGAGTGAAAATTGTGACTGTTATTATATATTGTATTAAAAAATAATGTAAATATACATAAATATTTAAAATGAGATATAGAAAAGGTTTCAAAGGATACATTTGTCATTTATATTTGTTATCTGGGGATAAATTATCTCGGGATTAGTATACCCCCAAGAAGAGGGATAACTTATCCCGGTACTATTTATTAATTTTGGGATAAGTTATCTCAAGTTTACCAACCAAACATCAATTTAAGGGCGGCCATATTTTTATCCCGAAATTAAATGCCTTTATCCTTCATATCAAACGACCCTAAAAGTTAAAATTTATAAATGTTAGACTAACATTTTAAAATGTTATAAAAACATGGAAGTATGTTTTTTCATTATTATTATAGTAACAGTAAATAAGTAAATTTTTTCATATTCTAGGGTATATTTTGTTTCTTCCGAGTGTGCTATAGGTCTGGTGCTTCTCACAATCTCCATTTTGCATGGCCTTCATCAGATTTGGTCGTCTCTTTTTATGTATGTATCTCCTTCATCTTCACTCTTCTGCTCAGTGCTTTTGGTTCTTCGTTTAACCTTGCCTCTTAGTCGAACTTTTTACTTTATTGTACGTCTTCGGATGTATATATATGTTTTGGTATTTGAGCTTCGAATTTTGGGGGTTGATTCTTTTGGAGGATTTGTAATTTTGAAGTCCTTATTTTTTTGGGCCTAAGGCGGCTGCTTTATTGGCTTTAGGGTTGGGCCGCCGCTGTTCCTTTTGTGTAGACGTTACATTGTTTTTCGTATTTACTTTTATGCTTTTCTTAATTGTTTTCTTCTTCTTTGATGCTCTTGAGTGTAAAACAGCCTCTCTACCCCTGCAAGGTAGTGGTAGGGTCTGCCTACTTACTGGTTAAGTTGTTGTAAAGAAGAACGAACAATCGGACGGTGTCACTTGG
The DNA here is from genome assembly GCA_000787875.1 of Solanum virginianum. NCBI lineage: Eukaryota > Viridiplantae > Streptophyta > Magnoliopsida > Solanales > Solanaceae > Solanum > Solanum virginianum. The sequence goes on along the minus strand of DF357298.1, from coordinate 75,407 downwards.
GAGTTTGTACAAGACATGATTGTAAAATCAACATAACAGTTTTGGTCTAGCATAAGAATAAAGATTTATTGTTTAATATCTGCTTTCAGGACACTGTTTCTGTCACCTACTTCCGCTATTGCTCTTCAACTAGTTTGGCTCGAATTTGGAAATGTTGTGGGTTGACAAGTATCGTCCTAAAACATTAGACAAAGTTATTGTACACCAGGATGTTGCTCAAAATCTTCATAAACTGGTAAAATATCTCTCGCACAGTATACACATTGTGAATTCTTTTGTACTCATCACCCTTTATTTATGATTACTATTAGGTCTCAGAGGGAGATTGTCCTCATCTTCTCTTTTACGGCCCTTCTGGGTCAGGAAAGAAAACTCTGATTATGGCACTTCTTAGGCAGATTTTTGGTCCAAGTGCTGACAAGGTAACTATTTCTCCCTTTAATTGTTTTTTTTTTTCTGTAAAAAAATGAAATTCCTTACTTATTTGATTCTCTAAAGTACATGTTTTCCATTGGTTGGATTACTTATGCAGGTTAAGGTTGAGAACAAGATTTGGAAAGTTGATGTAAGCTTTTCCTTGATTTTCTTTTTCTTTTCTTTTCTTTTGGAATGCAAGTATGCCAATTGTGAATGTGAATTTTCTGTATATCTCCATATTTATTAGTTGCATAGAAATTTCTAAATATTTGGATCAATTGATTCATTTTTTCTTTCTCGGGCGAGGTGGCATCAAAAGCACAATCCAATAGAAAAGCATTAAGAAGAAATATTGTAACTCCAATTGCCTGGAAAATCTTATTGCCTTTTTTAAATGTAACATGCATTAAAACAATGGAAGATGCTTAACATTCGAGTAACACATACACACTCATATTCAAAGAAAAAGAGACAAAGCATTAAGGGATGGTTCTAGCTTGTTCTTTTAAACTTTTTGTGCACAACATATGTACCTACTTGTATAGATATTTGGTTAAGACTTCTAGTGATTTGATCTACAGCTCTGCACATCTCTTGTAAAGTTATCATCTTCTTGATGTAGTATTGCTGAATAACTTGGATTTATCAAAATAAAGAAAAAGAGGGTCAATAGTTTGGGTAGAAAGTCTTTTTCGTACCTTCATATTTTTGTGGCAGCAATTTATGATTGTTATTGGTGTCAGCTTCAATGACGATCATGTAATAGTAGAAAATCAATGTAAACGTGTATTTGTTTTAAGGATAAAATACATACCTTATCATGAAACTTAGGGAGAGGCTGCGTACATGCAACACAATATGCAAGGATGAAGAGTTAATATAGTTTCTTTTGGGTTGCAAAAATGGAGTTCAATTGATAGAGATTTCGTTTTGGTCAAAGTGATAACAATGGTGACTTCCATGAATAAGGATTAGTTGCAATTGGAACCCATCTCTTTTTTTTTTCCCTTTATATTGTTTATTGAACTTTTTTTTTAAGAACATAATTTTTTTATGCAAGTATTAGCATCAAGAGTATACTATCATGTACCACAGAGTACATTAAAAGTTCTTACAGTTTGTGTGGAGAACTAATTACGTAACTCATGGGCTCGACATTGTGAGTATTATGTACATTTGCCATGTTGCTCCATAAAGAAAGAATGGAAATCCAATGAGACTTAAGACTAATTACATTCTCCTTTTTCTCTGAAACAATTCTTGTGTTTCCTTTCTCCAGTTTTAATTCAGTCATGTGTGTATATATATTTTCTCTGTTTATTAGTAACTTTTTGTGTGAATTTCAGTATTTAAGAATTGAAAGTTTAAGCAATATGTAAACAGACAATTTTCAGAAACTTTTAAGTTCAAATGAAATTGTGCTAGTAAAATGACCTGGACTGAAGTGTTAAAAGCATGAGAACCCTTCTGATTCCTCATATGCTCTTCCCATGTCTATCACAAAATAAAACTAGAACCTTTTTATCGGTTTTTTGCACTACTTTAATTCAGTTGATGTCTGGAACTAAGTAATTCAAGTACTTGTTCATAAAACTATTTTAGTACATTCTTGGAAATTAACAATATCTAAGTATCTTTTGCATTTGAGAGGCCAGGTACCTTTTTTTAACAGTATACCTCTAATCTATTTGTCAAAACTGCAAGAAATTTGATATTTAAGATCTTGGGGAAATGTGATCTTTGAGAGACATTTGGCTAAAGGAAATGCAAGGAGTGTTTTCTTGCTTTGATCACTCCTTATTGGTTTTCTTCTCAGGCTGGTACACGGACAATTGATGTGGAGCTCACAACATTGTCAAGCACTCACCATGTGGAATTAAATCCAAGTGATGCCGGATTTCAGGATAGATACGTTGTTCAAGAGATAATCAAAGAAATGGCCAAGAATAGACCAATTGACACAAAAGGGAAAAAGGGGTTTAAAGGTGACTCAACAACTTAGTCTAGTTTCTACTTATTAAAAAGTGTCGTAACAACTTAGACTGATTAAAAAAATAAAAAGCAACTCTTTTCTAGTTTCTATTCATGGAGATGTTATTAGAAGTTTGACCGCCTCCTTGTTTTGTTTTCATTTGTGTACATGGTTTTATATGGAGTAGGGTCATTAAGCTTTCCATGTCAAGGATGCAAAGTAAAAGGGGCTGGCAGCATAACGTCTGCTGCAGCTTTAAATGAAAGCCAACACAAAAAGAACAGAACCTGTACCAAACTATAATTTTCAGCAAAGGAGTTGCAATTAGAGACAAAAAAGTAATTTGTAGCTTTACAAAATCTTGTTCCATCCATTCAAAAGCCCTAATTCTCCTCTCTTTTCAAATAACCACACCATTGCTAAGGGGGCAACCCTTCATGTCCTTGGACTTTTCTTCCCTCTCAAGAGCATTCAACTTTACGAAGCCTCTTTCACTGTGTCTGGCATCACCCATTACAACCCAACTAAATTTAGAGCGACCTTCCATAACCTATTACGCCATTATTACAGTGCAATAAAAGAATGATCAATATCTTCGCCTGAACTCTTGCACAAAAGCACCAACATAGGTAATCCTCTTTTTCCTCGGGTTTTCAGTTGTAAAGATCACACTCCTTGTTATAGGATTTGATGCTAGAAAGAACATGCTGTAGAGTGGGAAATGTTAGAAAGGTGACTTTTGGAAGGACAGGTGGTGTGGACGGTTTTCACTGAGTCAAAGATTTCTTGACCTCTAGATCTTGTGTCAAAGGCAGCAAGCAGCTGTAGCAGAATTGTTGAGTGGTCAGGGCTGGAATTTACATTTAAGGAGAAACTTGAACGATTGGGAGATGTGTAGAATAGCAGAGTTCCAGGTTACTATTGATCAATTCAATAATCTGTCCATATGGAATATGGCATGCAAGGGGTGTTTCACAATTAATTCAGCTTACAACTACCTCAATACAACTAGCATTGAGGAAGTAGAATGGCCGTGGAAGATGATCTGGAAAACCAAGATACCGTATAAAGTTAATTGCTTTACTTTGCTGGTGCTAAAGAGGCAATTTTGACAAATGAGAACCTGAACAAAAGAGGTTTTCATTTGTGTTCCATGTGTTTTTTGTGTGAAGAGCAGGGGAGACAATCAACCATCTCTTCTTCCACCGCAAATGGACAAACCAACTTTGGCAGATGTTCACCACCATGAGAAAGATCAAACGGGTGAAGCCAGGGAGGATCAAAGAGGTTTTGAACTGCTGGAACAGGGATGGAAATGCAGGAAGAAAGGAGTACAGATGGAAATGGTCAATGCCTAGCAAGATTGTTCACACTACTGCTGGAACAGGGATGGAAATGCAGGAAGAAAGGAGTACAGATGGAAAATTGTCCCATCTTGCATATGGTGGACAATTTGGCTAGACAGATGTTTTGTGGGAAAACAGAGCTGTATCCAGAGATTTAAGTTTAATTGATTATCTTTGTATTATTTTTGGTGCAAACAGATAGTCTTAGACAACTCATCAACAATTAGTTCTAGTATAGATTTGCTGTAAGTGAATAGGATCAGGAGACAATGTAATTACATCCCTCTTGGTGGGGATCTACCCTTTTGTGGTAGTTTCTCTGTGGATACATATAGTAACTGTTACCTTTCTTTACAAAAAGAAAATCATGCCCCTTGTTGCAAGTTAGACAAAAGATCACCACTTTCTCTTTCTCAGTGCTTAAGGGTCCAAATGGAGTCATGAGGGAAAGTTCATTTTTCTTATACCAATAAACACTGGTAACAAGATATATCAGTGAAATCCATTTTCACTCTCCCACTAACTCATATGTCTGAAATGTTTATTGGAGTGCTTAGCCCTTACAGTGTTTCAATCAAATTATGAAATTCTCTTGTCTTCCAATCCTAAAGGTTTGTTCTAAATTAGAGATCCTACTGAATTACTCACTTGTGAGCCCTACGAATTTGCTGGACCGTCATTTCTCTTCCCAAGATACTTGATATATGTTAGAGAAGGATTCCCTCAATTCCCTTCACCACTTATGTGCCCAAAAACTTGTGCTGCTTCCATCCCCATCCTTAAAAGAAATATAACCACTAAATTCTTCCCACCTTTTCATAATACTCTACTTGATGCACACCCATACAGGGTTGTAATGTTTTTTGTCATCCATTCATCTTCCATGATACCATAGTTTTCCACTATCCTCCTCTAAAAGGCATTCCATCTACCACAAATTTCCATATCCACCTCCATGACAAAGCTTTATTAAACTCATTTGAGATCTTTTGTGTTCTTCCTATTCTTTTGGAGATGTCACATCTCTTTAATTCACTAGATGAAATTTCCTAACTCCTTTTGCTGTATCCTATAAAGAATTACGCCGAAGTTTCTCCAATCTTTTAGTCATTTTGTGGGGGCCCTACAAGAATGACATGACATATGTAGCAATAATAGGAAGAGTGATTTTGATCAATTCTCCTTAACCCCTTTCACAAGTACCTCTTTTGCTACGTCCATAGCTCTGTCACCACATTCCAGATTCCACACAATAAGATCTTTGCATAAGGCACCTAATGGTAATCCCACATAGGTAGTAAAGAACCCACCTTGTAATTTTGTACCTTCACCATCTCCTTAATATTATCCCCTACTCTCACCGGTGTGATCTCACATCTCAGGGGATGACAATACTCTGCATCACTGAAGACCAACGTATCATCTGCCAACAATAGATGTGTAATTGTCACTTTACTATGCCCTCTAAATGAAGCATCAAAACACTTCAATAGACCTTCACTGACTGCTCTATCCATCATTTTGCTCAAAGATTTTCGTCACCAAAATGAACAACGTAGAATTTAATGAATCCCCATGTCCATCATTGGGGAGTCTGCAGGTTAGCTGGGCTCTTTAAAATGTTGGAATCATTTCAAGGTTAGACGGAAGGGGATGATTGCCAATGGTGGACAGAGCACAGCAAAGAGAGATGCAAAGTGACCTCAGATTACAAGGCCATAAACAAGGCTCCACTAACCCTCAACTGACCTTGGAGGCAAATATGGAAAGCCAAAGTTCCACTCAAGGTGGCATGTTTCATTTGGATGCTAGCGAACGAGGCAGTACTAACACGAGAACCTAAGGAAAAGAGACAACATTCTAGTGACGCGCTGTTGTTTATGTGGGGAAGTAGGTGAGACAGTGGGACAGTTGTTCTTACATTGCAAAATCACTGATTTACTATGCAAGATTTTCATCAATCTCAAAGGCATTCAATGGTCAATGCCTAGCAAGATTGTTCACACTCTCTCAAGTTGGAGGAAGCAGGAATTGGGGCACAGAATTGAAGATATTGAAGGACCATTCCAGCATGCATCTGGTGGACCATTTGGAGAGAAAGGAATGCTAGAATTTTTGAGGATAGAAGCAGATCCCTACAAATGATCAAAACAGATTGTATTCTATTATTATGTTTTTGGTGTACAAAGAGCTCCCTTACAGATGCTGAAGCAATCCTAGAAGTATTAGAATCATGCTAACTTGCTGTTTTTGTTCTTACATTTTCATACTATTTTGTAAAAGGATTTAGTACTACCTAAGTAACAACAACATACCCAGTAGAATCCCACAAGTGGGGTCTGGGGAGGGTCGGATGTACGCAGACCTTACCACTACCTCATAGAAGTAGAGAGGTTGTTTCCTGGAAACCCTCGTCTCAAAAACCCATTGGCAGAATAAACTCGATATGACCAAGGGACTAATAACCAAAGTACTTGGTACTACCTAAGTACTGATTCATAATACAAATTGTTACCTTCTCAAAAAAAAAAAAAAAAGAAAGAGGATCCCCATGTTTTTAATCCCTTGAACACCCAAAGAAGCTGCATGGACTCCCATTCACCTAAACAAAGAATCTTGTAGTAGAAATGCAAAACTTGATCCATCTCCTTCACTTGTCCCCAAAATCCATGATCAAGATTATTTAATTAAGGAAATCTCAATCCACTTGATTGTAAGCTTTCTCAAGATCCAACTTACATAACGTACATGAGTAGTCTTTCTTCCTTCTAGAATTAACCATTTCATTTGCCACCAAAGCTGCATCCAGAATTTGTCTTTCTTCCACAAAAGCATTTTGACAAGTAAACACTGTCTTATCCAAAATCATTTTTTTTGTCTATTAGAAAGCGCCTTAAAAATAATCTTGTAAATGCTTCCTACCACACTAATATGTCTAAAATCCTTTATACTCGTTGCTCCTTCCTTCTTTGGCATAGTGGTCACGAAAAATGCATTAGAACTTCTCCTCGTATCTTGGAATAATACAATGAGCTCCATCAACTCACTTCTAACTGTCCCCCAACACTGATGGGAAAAAGCTAGACCGGATCCATCACTTGCCACCGCTTCAGCGCCTCCCTTGCTTCTTCTTCATCTATACCCCTTTCCAACCATTCCCTCATCCCCTTCCTTGATTGACTAAATACTACAATGGCTCCCTTCACTTCCTCCTTGCCCTTGTCATACATCTCTCTATCGCATCTAGAGATTCAATGAAGTTCCTCATCCTTTTTGCTACGACAACCCTATGGAAGAATTTTATATTGGAATTCCCCTCTTTCAGCCTCAATATCGTTGATATTTGACTTCGACTAGTCTCTAAGCAACTGCTAAGGCAACATATTGGAATTCCCCTCTTTCAGCCACAATATCGTTGATATTTGACTTCGACTAGTCTCTAAGCAACTGCTAAGGCAACAAGCTCCCCTTTTGCTGTCTCCTTCCTAATCTTCCTATCTTCTAATGCACTCGTCTCTTCCAAATCCCCCCGGGGCACATCTTCCCTACATTCTTGAATATATTAATACCCCAAAGATGGGAAGTGTCTTCACTGCCTGCTCCTCAATTCAGTGTTATGAAAGGCTCTCGCCTCTACACCTAAGGCGAGAGGCGAGGCAATGGCTTGTCGCCATTTACAGTTGAGGCGAGGCGCAGGTTTAAAAGGCGACATAAGGCGATACAAAGGCGAGAGACGCGAAGGCGAGGCGAGGCGAGGCGAGGCGCAAAGGCCTCACCTTTTGAATTTTTTTTTAAAGGAGGACTTGATTAAATGATTTTTTTTAAAAAAATTAGGGTCTAGCAACTATTCATTCTTCACGACGCGACTCAATTCTTCAGTTACGACTCTCTTCTCTAGTGTCTCCAGTTCTTCGACTCTGTTCCAACGCGACTCGACTCTGTTCCGACTCCAGTTCTTCAGTTCATTCTCTAGTTCTTCTGGTAAGCTCGCGTCTCTTTTCTTCCTTTATTCTTTCGTCTTCTTCTTTTCTTCTTTATTCTTTCTTTGTTTTCCTTCTTTAGGTCCAGTTCCTGTTCCTGTTCTCTTTCTCTGTTTTCTTAATTTCTTCTTCTTCTTCTTCTTCTTCTCTTCTCTATTGAATATTGCTAGTGCCCATATTTAAAAAAAATAAATTGTAATCATCTTTGTATACTGCCCAATGCCCAATGGCCCATCTTTTATGCTAATTTATAGTAAATTGTAATCTCTAGTGTGATCGCTATTGAGATTTTGGATATTTATATATGCAATTAAATATTTTAAGATTTTGGTATAAATTGGCACCTCAATTCAAAAAGACGAGCGCCTTGCCGCTCGCCTCGTCGTGAGGCGAGGCAGAGCCTTGTTGCCTTTCGCTGTCCAAAACACTGCTCCTCATTAGCAGAAGGAAATAAGACTAGATGTCGCTCAGCTGCATAATTTTCAACTCATCTGCTATCCAATTTCTGGTACCCATTTCGTGATGCATCCTACCAGGCAATTTTCAACTCATCTGCTATCCAATTTCTTGAAATTTTTTTCCTTATTAAGACATATTATCCAGAAAGAGAGAAACATGGTTCTCTCCTAAATTTCTTCTGTTGGCATCTTTCCCTCGGGTCTAACAATTGCCACGACAGAGCTTACTGAAAGGAAATGACCTCCTCCTTCTCTAGAGACTTTGATTATAGTATTATTTGTTGTAGTTACTACTCCTTTTCTCAGATTGCTTTCTCATGCTTTCTATAGAATTTTGCTATGGCTTTTTCTTCACTTCCATCATTTCTTTTTCGAAATGCTTGGAATTGCTTTTCCTTGTGCCGAGGGTCTATTGCAAACAACCTCTCTACCTCTCAAGGTAGGGGTATGGGGTATCTGCGTACACTCTATCCTTCTGAGGCTCCACTTGTGGGGTTACACTAGGTATTTTCTATATGATTAGATGAAAACAACAAAATCTGTCATCCGTCTTTTGATAAGGAAAATACATGTAATCTGTTGTACAGAATTTATAAAAAGAAGCATTTCATGTGATATATCATGTCAAAGTTGAATAGGATGAGAAGATTGATATTCTGTAGTGGTTTCTCGATATTTTGTTAAGCTGGGGAATTTAAAAAGATATCGAAATGCCTTATCAAATTTGAGATGTTATTTCGGAATTTCAATTATTTGCCAGCAGCATTGCGTAAATATATTCTATTATTTGTAATTTGTTCATTAGTAGCTGTAAAAGCTACCTAACTGATATCATGTTGGTAAATGTTAGTTTTAGTGTTAAATGAAGTTGACAAGCTCTCAAGAGAAGCACAACATTCTCTTCGAAGAACAATGGAGAAGTACAGTGCATCATGTCGCTTGATTCTATGCTCCAACAGTTCTTCAAAGGTAACTGAAGCAGTTCGCTCACGATGCCTTAATGTGAGAATAAATGCACCAATGGAGGAAGAGGTCAGTGAAAATTCAGTTGTTCCACTGTTGATCTATTTTCTGTCACCATCTTTCTGGTTTCCCACTATTAATATTACAAGTTTACAACATTATCTTATTTTTATATTTTCTTTTTCTGGCATTCATACTACAATATCAGGATTGGAAGTGTATGTGCTGTATAACAATTGCCTGCATCTTCTGGGCTCAGGCTTGCATAAATTAGTGTGTTTGTCTGGTCTTCTCTCCAGGGTTTATGTCATCTGAGAATATCCCTGTAATGACATTCATTGACTCACCAAAGTGGGTGCTAAGTAAGGTTAACTGTTGTACTTGCTTAGACATGAACACATGGTGGATTGTATATGCCATTTCAACTGCATTGGCTATTCTTTTACCACAGGAAAAATCTTTGAACGTGGTTTGAGCAGTCTTTGGTATGACTTTTTTTTTAATGGGGAACAGTCCTTGCCAAAGGGTCCCCACCCCTTTGACGGTCAGGGGTTGAGCTACACCCCCCCAAACCTTATCATATAACCAAAAAATCAAATATGTACAAGTAGGAGGGCATATACCATACCTCCGGCCGTATGATGGTTCATAAATTAGTCATCCTATTAAGGACGACCAATTTATCCCCATAACTAGAAGGAGCAAACCATGAAAGAAAGCCTATGAGAGGACTCCTCTCAATACAACTTTTTCTAAGAAAGGACTAAATGTTGGAGATATACTCAAATAATAAAACTGTGCTCTTTTTAATTGCTTAAACTCTTTAGATTAGATGACACAAACTTCAGCATGGTAGTAGAGCACGCACAGGTCCTGGGCCAGTTTCACCATCACCCATTTGTTTAAAATAATATCTGTGTGCTTGGCTCATGAAAAAGGAATCAAGTCTGCACATGAGAGGGCGTGTTATAGATGTAACTAACTAAATAAAACCGTACCTTCTCTAATAGCTTAAGCTTTTAGATGAGCTGATCACACTGTTCAACACTAACATTTGAACACCTTTTTCACATTACTAGGGATATACTTGTAATTATTTGTAGAATTGTCACATCAGTTTGTTTAAATTTTCTTTACAAATTAGAAATTTTTTGGTTATACTTGGATTAAATGTAAGAATATTTGCTTAAGTATGTATCCATCTTATTTTAGTCTCTTTTTGATTAACACGGATATGCTAATTTGGGTTATCGATTGGCATGTTCTAGTTGTTCAAGAAATGTTTATAAGATTAACTTTTAACTTTAGAAAATATGTCAACTGAAGACCATAAAGCATGTTCTTTTTTCCTGTGAAAATTTTCCCCGATAATTGAGAAATCCCCGAGGGGAAGTGGGCATGGTTCGAAGCTAAGTGGATAATTGACCCACCTCTATAACTTTCTCCACTTAAATACCAGGACAATTCCCATGGCAGGGTTCAAACAGGTTACTTGCACCCAATCCACACACCACGTGCTTCCCCTTACTAAAGCCTGGCGCTTTAGGAATTGTGACTCTACCTGGCCTAATGTGTCATTGACTTTGTTTTGGGACTATAGGAAGTCTTGATTCTTGTAAGCCATAAGAATTTTTCTGAATTGAAGTGTATATATGGCCTACTCATCATGTAGCAAAGAATTGTTGACGTGGTCCTTTGATTATTCGTCTCATTCCTGACTGTTTTTCGGAAATCCTTTTTGTTTGACAGATCATTAATGTTTTGGAGTTTATTGCCAAAAAGGAAGGACTTCAATTTCCACAGGGATTTGCGGCCCGCATTGTGGAAAGGTCAAATAGGAATCTGAGGAGGGCAATTTTGACATTCGAGACTTGTCGTGTTCAACAGTTGAGCTCTTTAACTGCTGGATATTGATTTATTTTAGTTTTTTGCAAGCTTAAGCTGCTAATTCCGAGCTTATGATGTATTATTCATTTATTTGCACCAAAGTTTTCTTATGCACGTGCTGACCCCTTGTATTATTTGTTGAAGGTATCCCTTTACCAACAACCAATCTATACCTCCAATGGACTGGGAGCAATATGTTTCAGAAATTGCATCAGACATAATGAAAGAGCAGAGTCCTAAAAGGTACAGTTGACAGTCATATGAATAGTGGTATTTAATATTCAGCTCGTGATTCTATAAATGCTTTGATTGTCTAGTTCTAGAACTAGAGGTCGACACGGGATTCATAAGACAACTGGAGATTCAACTTTGAGAGAAGGGAACTTAAAAGTTAAGAGGACACTAGGCTTTGAGGTGCTGATAGAGGAGTATGTTATATAGAAAAACCTGTAAGACTTCACATGATAATGGTGATATAGACCTTTAATCATAGTACCAAACAATAAATTTTTGTATGATGATTTGAATTTGAATTATGTAAGAAAATAGCTCGTTATCAAGTTAACTTGTCAAATATTTGTAGCTTGGTAACCAAGATAAATAGTAAGTTGTTAGCTAAGGATGAGGTCAGTCAAGCAACCTGACAGCCAAATTTGTTAGTCATTTTGACATGCAATCAGCAATGTATGCTGCCCAAACTTTCTTCAAGGAACAGGCAACTTACTGAAGTACATCACGTAGTAAGCCTACAAGACCGAGCTGACAGCCAACGCTGTCACCCTTCCCCTGCCGAGATATAGCAAGGATAAATGGATATTGCTTTCAGAGGGAAAACCCCCAGAAAGCAGCGCATTTTATCACAAAATCAGAGATAATTTAAAACAAATTAACAAAATCAATTGCAGAACCTCTCTGGATGATTATACTTGTTTGTGACTTTTGCTTCTTCTTGAGGTTATAAATTGTTAGGTATTTACGAAAAAATTCCCAGTTTGATCCCACAATGTACGCAAACCTTACTCCTATCGTGGAAGAGGCAGGGACGCTGTTTCCACAAGACCCTCTAGTTAAGAAAAACATTTTCAAAACAGGTTTGAAAGATACAAGAGCAAAGAGCTATGACATAGTTTGATACTTTTATCTAGAATATGTATATTTGTGAAATTGCCTATCCATTGACCCTATAAAGTTTGTCTGTGATCTGTGTACTTCATGCTACTATTTGGAGGGAAATTAATTTACAGTCTACCTGGTGAGAATCATCATAAAATATCCCCCTATCATGGTTTCTTCTTCTGTTGTTTGTAGATGCTCTATCGGTGAACATCTCCGAGTAGAAGTCAGTTTGAGTTAAAAATTTTAACTTTGAGAATTTTCTCTAAGGCTGCAAAGCCATGCAGAGCAGTGTAGTGATTATGTGAGATTTTAATGAGAGTCTCAAAATGATGGCAGTACTCAAGCTTGCTCAGGGTGGGTTGCTGAGCATAAGGCAATCTCAACTGAATATTTACAGTGAATTTACAAATTTTGGCTGATCACAAATGAGTAGAAGATGTTGGTGTGCTGAGTGGTTAATGTGAGTAGGGAGGGCAAGGATGGAGCTTGCATCGATGAGTGTTTTCTATTGGATCTGAATAATTCCTTGTTGGATCATTTAGTGCATAATGATCTTTCTGAAAAAATGCAATATGGTGAGAACCTTTGCGGAAAGGGTCATGTGTCACTGTTTCAGTTAGTTTCCTGTTCATTTTGTTTCTGAAAAGCAAGATGCATGATGGATTAGCGTCAGGCTTTATCTTGAAGAGGGAACTGACTGATAGAAAAAGCAATCGAAGCCAAGGAATGTAATAAATGACCAGAAATAGGAAATTAGAAATTAGTTTTAGAAAACTAGTCACTTCAATGATTTAGAATCTGAATTTTGCATCTAATTTAAGAGTCTTTACTTCATTTACTTAAACTTTATTGTAGTTTTTTCAAAACCATATTCCATATATACTTATAATTTTCTTCCATTACCCATGCTAATTTGTGTTTTCTTCCTACATTTGTGCCTTTCTTCACTATGGCACATTCTGTAATTGCGCTTTGGGCTTTAAGCCCTGGCGAGAAGCTGTAAGAAGTCAAAAGGGGGCATATTGAGATTTATCTTTGTCATGGAATTTGTTGATTGCTTTCTTCTATTAGAGTGAGTAGTTATTTGTTGTCTCAGTTTCTGAAATAGTTTCCAAATTGAGGATCTGAATGTCTTATTTGATTTATAAATCAGTAATGTAAACCACAGAAAATTCAGCTGGATATATGGCAAATTCAGCGAGTGAGTCTGAACTTTTTAAAAGTTGTCCAGGGACTTTTTAATAAATTAGTTTATTGAAAGAAAAGAATATTAATAAAAGAAGAACCAAAAAGAATGAATATGTTGCTACAACCGATTTACCGAAGTCTCGATTTCCAACATCCTTAACGATCCTTAAAATTCCTCAAGCCCTTTTCATTGCCTTGGATGTGCCCCAAAAAAATAATAAATAAATGAAACAATTAAGCCACTTACGCAGCTATACTTTATGAATAATGATTGATGCTCTCCCTTAAAGCATTTCCTTTTTTGTTCATTCCAGACGCAACGTAATGCATAGGATTGCATCACAAAATTTCCTCACTTACAAACACGGAACTGCATGCTCTTTTTCCCCCCTGAAACTGGTAACTTAGAATTGCATGCTCTTTAAGAAGCATACCAAGAAGAAACCTTCAGTTGAAAGGCAACAACAACAACATACCCAGTGAAGTCCCACAAGTTGGGTCTGGGGAGGGTAGAATGTATGCAGACCTTATCACTACCTCATAGAAGTAGAGAGGTTGTTTCCTGGGAACCTCATCTCAAAACCCATATG
>DF357298.1:51153-61453 GCA_000787875.1 Solanum virginianum | reverse complement strand
CCTACTATATCCCAAGGCCATGCATCCACCTAACCCTACCAATTAGCCTACTACTCTAATTCGCGACCTCCACTTCTTTCTATCTAGGGTCATGTCACCGGTGAGATCAAGTTCCGTCATATCGTGTCTGATCAGCTAACCCTACCAATGCTTTTCAACATGACAGCTTACTTCATCAAAGAAGCACAATATTCTACCCTCATTGTAAGTTGAAAAGTGGAAAACTGTGTGGGTTTATGAGCTTACGTTGTTTTTCACATCATGTTAGATATTCAAGTACTAATCATGTGAAGAAATCATCATCTTTCATACGAAGTTAGGAAGGAGGGAGGTGGGTAACTTCCCATGGGCAATCTGAACAAGACGTGTGTCCCATCTGTGCTCATGACAGCAACAACACAATATTCATTTGCCTTCCCCTACACGTAGCGAGAGCTTTAGTGCAGCGGGCTTGCTATTTTTTCCGTATCTGAACTGCAATGTTCATTCTTACAGGCTGTTTGAGGTTAGAGGGAAGTTATATGAGCTACTAACCAATTGTATTCCCCCTGAAATTATTCTGAAGGTAAGATCTTTTTTCCAGGTGCTTCATCTTCCACTCTGTAAGGGGTTACAAAACTTTATGTTTGAATGATTTTGCTTTCAACTGCAGAAGCTGCTTTTTGAACTATTAAAGAAATTGGATTCAGAGTTGAAGCATGAGGTCTCCAACTGTGCTGCTCATTATGTAAGTTATTGAGTTACATTTTCACGTTAGGCATATGAGGGTTAAGGAATCAAAGGGATTTTTAAAGGTCTTGCTATACCAACCACTGCCTTACGGTTTTTGGTTGGATGATTAATCATTCTGTAGTACTACAACCAAGCATTGGTAAGTTTACTATTACGCTTGTAACTTAGGATTCAAATCAATGAATGTACTCAAAACCCCTATATTTGGTTAAACATACATGAAGTTAACGGGGTTTGTGGTTTGATTTGAGTTGGATTTCCCTGGAAATGACCAACAATACTATTATGATATGTAGAAGAAAATATCTTAATATTAAGGTAAGTGCAATAATATCAGCAACTTATAGCTTGGGAGAGGGTTAATAATTGTCTAGGTAAAAAATAGTCCATGCTTTCCAATTTATGTGAAGGTGTTCTATTGTGCATAGAGTTAAAGAGAAAAAGAATGACTTTCGAAACTAGTGGTCTAAAACAAGCCGTATAAATTTATGCTACTATAGATCATCTCATTAAGGGTTAAATGGAAGTTTAAAATTATACTGTTGCCAAGTATAAAGATGACAATTCTTTTTGGTACTCAGTAAAAAGGAAAAAATGTCATACAAATTGAGGCAGGAGTAATAACTACCGCATCAACAGTGTCTCCTAGTTGGGTGTGGGTGTGGACAGTGTGGGGGTGGGGTGGGGTGGGTGTTGAGAGTGTAAAAGGGATTCTTTATGTTCTTTGTTGAATCAGTCATTAGGTTATATGCACTTCTACTGTTTAGATTCTTCTGGAATTTTCTCATGCATGATCAATATTTGCTGATTTATAAAGAAAAGGCTTAAAACTTTCCTTGATAAAATCTCTCCGCGTCTTTCAGGAGCATAGGATGCGCCTCGGACAGAAGGCTATATTTCATCTTGAAGGTATTGCATAACCTTTCAGTTAGAGCTTTACTTTGAGCATTAAAACGGCTGAGAGTAGCGAAAACCTCTTTACCTTCACAACATAGGGGCAAGATTGCATACACATTGCCATTCACAAAACCCACTTGCGAGACAACATTAGGTATGTTGATGTACCTCCCCTTGGGATGCCAAGGCAGCTTCTACAGTATGCGTTATCTGGTTTAAGACAACCGAAGGGTACTTCTGTTGAAGTAAGAAACTAAAAGGAAGATAAGAGTTATCCTTGCTTGCAGATAGGGACGGATTCTCATTCAACCTGTAGATATTTGCATGTATCATACTAGTATTATGATGGTAACTTTTGGAACCACAGATAGGGAGAAGGTGAGGATTACAATTCCAGAACCAGCCATGTGTATGTGTAGGGTGAGAAATTATTATAAGAATTCGGTGTATGCTCTACCCTACTCTCTCCATAAATAAGTATCAGTAGTTCTTGTTTAAGCTTGAAGTTAGTGGTAGGAATGATCAATATGAGGTATTAGTTACCACTGGTATTAGTTGAGGTGCATGCATGTTGACCCAAACACCACCACAAAGAAAGATAATTTTCAGTCCATTTAAAAAATCACTTTATTTAGTGCATGAGGATATAAAACATTGTAGGTCGAGGAATGTGATGGTGGAGATATTGTATTTGTGTGGTCCAATGGTAATATTGTATCTGGATGAGCAACCAGTGGTGCACCTAATAGTCAATATAGTGGGTTGAGAATCATGAAGTCTTAGGTCCAAATCCAGGGAAGCAAAAACACTAGGTGATTTCTTCCCATCCGTCAAAGTCTTGATGGATAGAGTTACTCGGTACTTGTATTGGTGGAAGGTAGCAGATACCATGTGGAACAAGTTGAGGTGAGGGCAAGCTAGGATGAGCCGTGGAAGCAGCCACGTTTGTTTGTATTAGGGTAGTCTGTTTATATCACATCCCTTGGAGTACGGCCCTTCTCAGAACCTTGCGTGAACACGGGATGCTTTTTGCACCCGCATGCCTTCTTATCTATATATGGATGAATTTCTGGGAGTAGTATTATTTATTATCGATGAGTTCACCGAATAGAGGCTGCGTACATCCACCCTCCCCAGACCCCACTTGTGGGATTTTACTGGGTATGTTGTTGTTGTTGTTGTTGTTGAGTTCACCGAATAGATGTCATGTCTTTTGTCATCCTACTAGGAGAGAAGCTTGTCACCTCTAGAAAATGTGTTTTTGAGTTTTTCGATTTTTTCCTTTCCCTTTCTGTTTTGCTTGCCAAATAAGGGAAAGGGACATTGTTAGCAACTTTTGCTTTTCCTGTTTTCTTCTAATGAGACACCCTAATATGCAAGTGTTTCCCTCTACTTCTCAACTTCAATTGAATCAAACTATTTTCCAAGTTAAATGGTGCTCAATCTTGGAAGGTTTTTGATGTAGATAGTCTATTGGAGTTCCTCATTTACCTCACATACTAGAGTAGAGAGGAACTGAGGTTTTTGTAGTGTTCTTGCTGCAATCTCCCAACACCACCTTGGTGCCGTTTTGATGAATGAAACTTTTTACCAACCTATGAAAAAAGAAATGTTGGAAAAGCTTGGAAAGTGACTTCTCTAAAGTCACAGCTGTTATCATTGACAGTAATACCGTTTGAAAATAAGAAAATGAAAAAGGAAGTTACTATTTTTAACAAGGAAGAATTAAAAGAATTAAATACTGGTAGCCAAGGCAGAGGAAATAGCATTTTTTAGGTACAAATAATGTCTAGAATGTGAACAGTTTACCTTTTAGGGTTGATATATAGGAGTTGCTTAAAGAGAAAAAAAAGTAAGAGATATACATGAGGAAACCAGAGTCTCAAGGAACATTGGGGAAGTACTAAATACTCCCACTGTTCAACAATAGTTGTCCACTATTGACTTGGCAGAGGGATTAAAAAAGCAGTAAATGATACAGGTAACTTTACCAAGTCACCTTTTGAATAATAAATACATTGTCTTGAAAAATGTAGTAGGAAAATGATTATAATTAATGGTAAGGGTAAATTAGGAACTAAGAGTAAAATTATCTCTTGATTTCATAGAATGGACAAGTATTGTTGGACATCTATTTTTAGTATAGTGGACAAGTAAAGATGGACGGACGGAGTAAGACCAATGTCCTATTTGGGGTTGCATGTTAGGTGATTTTGGTGCATCTCGTAGCTGAATATTTGACACCAGATATTAATTTTAAGAAAAGGTTTTGATATACATCAGACCCCTGAAATAGAATCACATCGACTTTCTTAAGTGGATTATAAGCTAAAAATAAGTCGAGAATACCAATTTTTGGCTTTTGATGTTTTCTTTTTTGTACTTTTTCAGTCAAAAAAAATGTTCTTGAAAGCACTTGTTTGCGTTTTCCAAACACTTGTGAAAGTTAAAAAGAGCATAAAAGCCAAAAGGTTAGGTTCTTAAAATAAGCCAGTCCAAACACCCACTTTAGGAAAGGGATGCATGAATGGGACTCCTGGAGATGAGACAAACCTGAATTGAGTTTAGAGCCAAAGCACTTGTATGGGATTCTAATTACTTCCAGGAAAGCCTCCATTCAAATTATGTTTGGGGGTCTTTCGCTTTTGCCAGATCTAGAGAGATACTACAAGTCCTCCGTCCCAGATTCCATCGCCGCGGCCATCTGGTTCACCGGTACTACCAAAAAGTCTCATGCTTACGTTACTCTTATTGATGGTTTGATTATCTTGGACCACGAAGACCCCAGTCGTGCTTCTGGTTTCCATTCCAATCAATATGAAAACCTTTGCTGTCTTTGCAATTTCATTGCACATGGATTTCCTATGAACCCGATCTGTTCATTTGCTGGGAAAAACAAAGTTGAGTGCTTGATTTGCTCACCGCTGTTAATGTAAGAATCACCCCATTTCAACATTTTGATATTCCAGCCAATGCCCTCCTTTCTGCATGTCAAAATACCGCTGCCCCTGTGCTAGATCCTCCGAAAATGCATTACTTTTGAAGATTTGACACGCGCCTGTCAACATTTTTGAAGAGTTCGAGCAATATAGATGTGTGCTTCATTACTTCTCACACATTATTATCCCCAAGATATGGTATGCCTTGCTCGGAAATCTTGTCAATAAAACAAGATATGGATATGGAATTTATCACTAACAAACAATACCAGCAGCTGGGAAAATGGTAGGGGAAGAAATTTTATCAGCTTTCTGCTTGTGGGATCAACTTGACAGTTTTGTGTACATATATTTGAGTTTATATTGTGGTGAATGGTGTGACTAAATATACATAAATCCCGTCTTAGCGAGCACATCAACAAAGGGTTATCATATAAGCATAATATCTCTTTTTCATGTATTAGGCGAGTGAGACTTGAGAGCATGGGTACTGTGGGAAAGTTCTAATGGACACCTTGAACAGAATGATTGAAGCTAAGGGGTGTTTCTTCAATTGCTAGGGGTCCTGTTTGTTGGGAATAAGACATTAGTTTGTTGTTTTCCTTGTTAGTCTACCTACTTTTAGTCTCTCATTTGTAACTTGGAGCAGAAAAAATTGGGGAATTCATCTCAAAGTTCTGCACATTAAATGGATTGTGGAGCATTTTTTTTGTTTGGAATTTAACTCAAAGTTGGTCACTGAAGGGTAAAGGGTGCTCAATATACGTTAGTTGATTTTGCTTAACGCCCATAAATGACTCAATTAAGAGCCAACTAAATCAATAGTGATAGAATGGAGCAAGAAATACTATAAATAGCAATTGAGTAATGATGACAGTCCATTTGTAACAATCAGAGAGATTATCTTTGGCAGCAAGGGATTGCTTGATTCCATTATTTAGGATGTATTTGCAGATCTTTGACTGTATAGTCTGCTGTTTGGCAAAGGCAGATATACATAATGGGAGAAGCACTATAGATGTTCATGCTTAACGACATCATAATGATTAAGCTACAGACCAAACTTGCTCAGTGATCACATATTTGTTGCTAAAGTTAAGTAGTTCTTACAGATATTTGGGTTCTAGGAATGTTATTTAAAGATGTGATTTCATTAATCTCCGGATATGGTTTGATGTCTGTAATATAAATCTTGATGTATTTCAAGCTTATTTGGTACCTTCATCTTTGATTTGTTTTGCAGCATTTGTGGCCAAATTCATGAGCATCTACAAGAGTTTCCTTATTTCAACATTTGGCTAGGATAGGAGATCTGAAGTACTATGGAACTGTTTGGCAGTAGGAAAAAGTTCTTTGTCCGTTATGCTAATATCCTGTCGTGTTTTAATCTAATTGGGGCTGTACAATTGTGCCTAGACATTATTGTACCAGAATCATAACTCCAATTTGATCCATGTTATTTCTCTACAAAAAGGATTTTCTACTGCTAATACTTTGCAATTGTCAAGTGTAACTGGAAAAGTACCAGGTCACAATGGGTACAAGGTAAAGTAGACGTGCTATGGTACATCTTGCAGTTATTTTTTCCTTTTCCCCATCTCCCTAGCCCCTTTCATTTGGTCCCTTCTGTGGATAGTGAATTAACGTGATGAATTAAAAGGAGTATGTATATGAAATTGTGGCCCCCAAGTGTACGAGGTTTCGTGGTAAACAGTAGGTGTTATGAAATTGTGATACCAGGTAAGGTATGAGTTTAGATGGTAAACAATTCAATGTACAGCTTACTGCTGTTTCCTTGTCTACTATCCCTTAAAAGAAAAAACAAGAAATGGGCTTGGGGAGAGTAGGCCATATGCGAGTTCCCGTTCAGAACAATCATGGAATATCTTCAGAGTTTTGCACTGATAAGGATGTTACTGTGTTCTTAAATTAGATTTGTGGGATTAGTGCACGATACACAAATCATTTCCTTTGAAATATTCTTCTATCATGCCAATTCTTCCTGGAACGTCTTGTTTGATCATCTCTGGTATAAGTATGTATTTGAGATTTGAAAAGCCAAACATTTTTTCAAAGCCAGAATGGTTGCTTCGTTTGAAACAATTTGGGTTTACACACGTACAGATAGTTAAATTGAAATTTAGACCACCAAATTAAACTACAATAGTCGATCAATATACGTTATAGACTTGACAGTATTTCTATACATTTCCTTTTTATAGTCCTCTCTTCTTGAATGTTGCTCTGGAAGAGGTTTGAGATGAGAACAAATCTGTGGTGTCACCTGATTGCACCCAGTAAGTTGGCACCATCAAGCTTTGCCCCGTCCAAATGCTGAGAGAGAAATATTTAGTTCCAAGTAGAATGAAATACAATGATGGGCAGAGAATATTAAGCAACAAAGCTGAATCACACTCTCCAAGCTTCGTCCCTTTCCCTTTATTCAGGCAAATATACCAAAATATACCATCAGTTAACTACCATGGTTAACTTTGTCACTTGAGACATTTCTAGATTGCATGCAGTGGTAAAAAGGAGATCAGTCAAGGATCAATAGAAGCATATAATTGCATACTACTCAAATGATATGATGTTGACTAATACATGGAAACTTCACCTTGGAAAAATAAAACACTTACGTATGGCTAGTAAGACCCTTTTTGTCGGGAAAATTAATATGGACTGTAAGAATGACAAACTTACGTCAAATGACCTTGGATTCACTAGGAAGATAATTGACTTCCCCAAATGCAAATGATTATAAGGAGGACTCTTCACATATTATTAGGACTTGTCCAAAATATAAATAAATTTGGAATCGTTTCCTCTCTTGATATAAGATTGATGCCATGAAATGAAAGGTATACTTATGCTTGAATGGATTGATTGATCTCCTGCAGTGTTACACTTACATGTTCATCTATTTGGCATATGGAAAGAAAGAAATAAAGTTTGATTGGTAAAAGTAGTGTCTCAACAGTATCTTTGAACATATTAGTGATTATGCTTGGGAAATTGCGGAAACATTTCCTTGACAAACCTCTATATCCAAACTTAGAACTAATCACTCACTTGGTCTCCTCCTTGTTTAGAAAAGATTAAACTGAATACTAATGGCAGAGTAAAAATCCAAACTGCAGATGCTGCTTTTGGAGGACTTTTTTGAGACAATCAAGGGAAGTGGATAATGGGATATTCAGGTAAGGTGAAACCTATCTCAAGCTTCCTATGGAACAAGGAGTCAAACAAGGGCTACAATTAGCAAAGGCAATGAAATATAAAGAGTTAGAAGTGGAAACAGATTGTTCGTTTGATGGTAAGCTTATCAACGAAGACGGCATAGAGTTCATCCTCCAAGGCTATTATCAAGGACTGTAGATACCCGCCGGAAGTCAACAAAGCAAATATTATCAACATCTGGAGGGAGCAAATTGGTGTGCAGACATTTTGACAAATAAAGGTCACAAACATGAGGCAGATTTGCTAACATGGGAAGATGTGCTCATGGAAATTCACTGCTTATACTCTAGTATAAAACTCAATGGTGCCTCTCCGGAAGGAATCAGACTTCATCATTCAAGAGAAACATTTAGGCAATTACCAAGTAAGTTTTCCACATGTGACCTCAGAAATCACATGCTAGTAGCACAAAACTGGCCTCAGGATAGATACGCTGCGATAAATATTCCTTGGCAGATCAGTAACCACACAACTTAGGAATTATGGTTCTAATATGTTTTAACTTTTCTGGGACTGTGACCTAGCAAATAATTTGACAGGTGTCTCACAAACTTCATAGATGATATTGTGCCTTTGGTCTCTTTGGTTGACGAGACGTTAAGTAGTCAAACTACATAATGTACATGCTGTTTTACTCCAAAACCTGGAGCATGATACATAGAAAATAAATTACAGTATAGCAGTCACAGTAAGAAATATGCAAGACAAGACAAGAAAACTTGAGAGGTTGGGAAAATTATTTCTACACTGCAAGATAGCAACTTGAAGTTGAAATGGACTCGTGAGATAGTAGCCACACAAAGGGCCAAAAACTCTATGGTTTGAATCAGAAAAGGCATTTCAAAGGCAGATATGCAGGAAAGATGGTTTATAATGGCAGAGTGCCAATTACTTATCTTTAGAAATTCATGATTACTACGTTGGTGAGGTGAAACACATTTCCAATTAAGTAGTTTGATGTTTAACGACAGAAGCTCCATTGGATCTCCCTGAGACCCTGACATAATTTAATTATTATTTCAAGAGAACTTTGATTCACATTATCAACTTTCTTTCCTACCAGATGGAAATTCATCGGTGAATTGGACTATAAGTACATCCAGCAAAAGGCCAGGGAAAATGTAAGTCCTTGTCAGTGAAAGAAAATCTGTCTTTGTTTCAAGCAGCTACCTTTTCTCTCCTAAAAACTTCCACATGTGTTTCACAGAATCAACATAATTGAGGATAGATGAGTAGGCTATAACGAAGCATTTTGATTGGCACTGGTAATATGACTTACTGTATCACGAAGATTCACATGCCGAAGATAAGCTCTTTGAAGGTTTGCACCCTTCAGATTTGCATTGGTTAACTTCGCACCCTGGAATAAGTAGTGGAAAATCAATAGAGGCATAAAGGAAACTGACTCTTGTTCGGATTCAGAAGGAAATATAATAAGTGTAGCTTACTCATCACGACAATTCATATGATCTTTAGATGAGTAGGCTATTGTATGATTCATAGTAGAAAAAACACCAAAATGGTCCTTGATATTTAGGGGTTGAGCTATTTTGGTCCTTTATATATACCATTGTATTAAAATAATCCTTGATGTATACAAAAAGATGATTCATTTGATTCTTAGCCCTAAAACTATACAAATGAAAGTTCTGTTACATTTAATTGTGGGTGCCTCGAAATTGACAAGTGGCAGACTCCTTCGAGCTCAATCTTCTTTCGTCTGCCAATTCTGCTTCAACTCCAATTGGTTTATTCTTCTTTTCATTACCAAAATCCTTTTTGACACACAAAAATCTCTTCAATTTTCAAAGAATATTTTTAAGATCTCGATTTTCAACCTTGTCCATCTAGTTTTCACCCTTTTATTTGAACAACGAAATAAAAAAATTCATAAAAAGACTATCAATTTTAAAAAGGAAAAACCAAAAGAAATCTATATTCTTCTCATACCTCACTAGAAAAAGAGAGAACATGGTTAAAGGGTGAAGAGAGTTTATTTATGGAGTTCTCCCGGGAGGGGGAATGGAGTGTTATATTATATGATTTACTTCGTTCACATTTGTTTTAGTGGTCACAATTTTTATTTTATTTTTGTATATATAAAATTGGAACTGCTGGGAATTATTGTTTAGAGGGAGACAAGAAATGGGTGCAGCGTGCGTTAATTTTCTTATAAGAATATGGTTGATGGGTAGATGAAGATGGAACATACCTTTAATGGTGAAAGAAAAAAGATCGAGAGAAGGGGTCTGTCAGGCGTCAATTTCAAGGTACCCCACAATTAAATTTGACAGATTTTTTTTACTTTTACTGTTTGTTTAAGGCTAAGGATCAAAATGATCGTCTTTTTATATACATTAAGAACCATTTCAATAAGGTGATATATATATATAGGTGTCAGGTGGAGAAAGAGTACAATGGTTCCATTGTACAAGAACAAGGGAGATATTCAAAACTGTAACAATTACAGGGGTATCAAATTGTTAAGCCAG
>DF357298.1:27582-49999 GCA_000787875.1 Solanum virginianum | reverse complement strand
TCTCTACTTAGGTAGTGGTAAGGTCTGCGTACATTCTACCCTCCCCAGACCCCACTTGTGGGATTTCACTGGGTATGTTGTTGTTGTTGTTGTTGATATATATATATAGGATACTCAACCCATATACATCAGGGACCAATTTTGTCATTTCTCATTCATAGTACCTCACTTCTCATTGTTTTTTGTACTTTTTGACAATATAGAAGGATCTGAGCATCCTTGGTGCCCCTTTATTAATGACAGCGCTTACTATTTAATATTTACAGATCCCAAAGAAAAAAGGAGAGAGAGAGAGAGAGAGAGAGATCCTTGAATGCAAAGTTCTCGAGATAATTGATTATTGATGATGGATATCTTCCATGGATAGTTGTTAGCCAAAATGCAGGAATTCTTATAGGAATCCGAAGTTTTAGCAGCTGGACAGAAGTTTTATGGAGAAACTCGAGTTGACAGCTATGGAGGATGAAAAGAGAACAAGATGAAGAATAGAATTCAATAGGAAAGTATACTTGTATATTCAATTGACGATCCCCTCCTTAATCATACAACACCCTTTTATAGAAATGAGAAAGTATCTAATTTGCTAATAACTGCTTCTAACTAATTCAACAACTCGTAACTAACTAATGCTATGGAGCTAATCAACTTGACCAACTAAGTCATTTTTGTGTAACAGTACTCCCTGCTGCAAAGAGATCCTTGACATCAAGGATCTAAATGCGGAGACATTGTTGTCAATGCATTAAGGAGTTTTAAGTAACATGATCTGCTGATTTTTGCTTCGACAATGAGTTCTGCTTTAGAGAACCATCAGCAGTTGATTCCACAATGCTCTTTGGAAGATCCTTAGTCGTAATTCTCTCAAGCATTTTCTCACCTGTCCCACCAAGGTTAAATCCATTTTCACAATATTCATGTGTTTGTCCCAAGATATTGATGGCTGAAAAAGGTCGTCCATGCTGTCCAGAAGATGCAGTCCCTTCAACAGTCAGACTTGTGTTTTTGAAAAAAGGGCCAAGAGAGTGGAATAACATAGACATCTGATTGCCTCCATTCTCCTTGAGATCCACAAAGGTGGAATATGGACTTGAACCTCGATAATTGATAGCTTCTAATTGTGCAGCAATGCAACAGTCCACAAAGTACACCTCATGATCAAATATTCTCAACCTCAATTGTATTACTTTC
Source organism: Solanum virginianum (assembly GCA_000787875.1). NCBI lineage: Eukaryota > Viridiplantae > Streptophyta > Magnoliopsida > Solanales > Solanaceae > Solanum > Solanum virginianum. The sequence goes on along the minus strand of DF357298.1, from coordinate 48,811 downwards.
ATGTTCTCAACCCAAACTTCAGCTCGTTCCTCTGTTAGTAGGACAATTGATTTATCACTCTCTTCCCATGGACAGATTTTGGCCCAAGTTTTCTTATCACTCTCAAAGTCCAACCATAAATCGCAAGAAGACATGATCTTGGAAACAATAAAATCAAAACGAGCTCGCCATGAGAGCACTTCTTTCTAATCCCTATCCAAGGATCTTGTATCTATATCATTCTCATTATTCAAGAAAAGCCAACCTAGATGCATATTGATGGCTGAAAAAGGTCGTCCATGCTGTCCAGAAGATGCAGTCCCTTCAACGGTCAGACTTGTGTTTTTGAATAAAGGGCCAAGAGTGTGGAATAACATAGACATCTGATTGCCTCCATTCTCCTTGAGATCCACAAAGGTGGAATATGGACTTGAATCTCGATAATTGATAGCTTCTAATTGTGCAGCAATGCAACAGTCCACAAAGTACACCTCATGATCAAATATTCTCATCCTCAATTGTATTACTTTCATGTTCTCAACCCAAACTTCAGCTCGTTCCTCTGTTAGTAGGACAATTGATTTATCACTCTCTTCCCATGGGCAAACTTTGGCCAAGTTTTCTTATCACTCTCAAAGTCCAACGATCAACTATAAGATTATCAGACAAAGGATAGCAACAGAAGGAGATTGACCAATTAGTTTGATTTTGTTTTTTGTTTTTTCCATTTTGAAGAGGATAGAACTACATGATCAAAATCAAATAATGTCAAACTGCATGCAGCTGAAATTGCAGCAACTCGATGCACATATAGCAGCATATATTAGGAACAGAAAGCTAATTGCATCAAATGAGGACATACTACCCATTCATAATACTACTATACAGTTTCGATGAGGTAATATGAACAGGTAATATGGAATCAACATTATTGTAGAATACTCACGTATGATTTCTTTAGCAGCAGTATGTCAACCAAGTATTGTAGCCAAAGCACATTTGTCTTGGGGAAACTGTAGACACAAATAAAAAAAGAAAGAAGGCAAAAGGTCAACAACCATAGACAATCCAGTAACTACAGCCTTCATGATTTGAATGACAAAGATACTCCTTAGCTGCTAGAGAGCTAAGGTCTCAAAACTTCAGCCACCGCATAATAAAAAGCTACTTCATTAATCAACAAGTGTTATAACAAAAAATCATACCAATCCACAGTGGTATGACCAAAAAAAAAAAAGCATGATCCTTCTTTGACAGTCTAAACTCTAAAGCATACAAATGCTAAAGTACTAGAAGACCCATAAACCTCGCCTAGAACTTTTATGGGTTTGTACCTCTAAATCTCAACCAGAAATTCCATGGATAGTTGTTAGCCAAAATGCAGGAATTCTTATAGGAATCCGAAGTTTTAGCAGCTGGACAGAAGTTTTATGGAGAAACTCGAGTTGACAGCTATGGAGGATGAAAAGAGAACAAGATGAAGAATAGAATTCAATAGGAAAGTATACTTGTATATTCAATTGACGATCCCCTCCTTAATCATACAACACCCTTTTATAGAAATGAGAAAGTATCTAATTTGCTAATAACTGCTTCTAACTAATTCAACAACTCGTAACTAACTAATGCTATGGAGCTAATCAACTTGACCAGCTAAGTCATTTTTGTGTAACAATATCTTTCAGACTGTTCGGGAGACTGGTTTACTCAAGTTATTGGAGGGGATTGGCAGAACCTCTTGGTTTGAGACTGAATGAACAATTCTTATTGCATTATACTTTAGGTAGTATAGTAAACACGGTGTTGCAAGTGCCTCATGGGAACAATAGAATGGCCCGTCCAGGTGAAGACAAAGAAGGGTTTGGGTGATATCGATAAACAAGTAATGTAGAAACCATCACACATCAGAAGGGATGGAGAGTTGCACACCTCATAAGGTGGTGTCTGGGTGTGCTTGTCAGTTCAGGTTAAACATTTCATGCCTTGTAAGTTTAGCCCCTAGTAGTTAGCAATCTAAGATCCTTCACCATTTAATTGTTCAGTTATGCAGGTCACGTCAAGATAAATAGCATAATACATGCGGAATTGCTTTTGAGGCGAACAGAAGGCCCATGTGTCACTGTGTTAGGATAGTTTCTTATATGTTTTTATTGAGTCAAAAAAGCACTCTGAAGCTGTGGAGAGAAGAATTGTGTATATAGGCTGTCGGAAGGTCTCTTGTTCCTATTTCAAGAAACGGTGGTCCAAGAAAGAAGCAAAAAACTTGTATGGAGTACTTTAAAATCACTGTTAAAAGAGCAGTTAGTAAGATTATTGCAGAAATGGATCATCTTAATAATTTCTTTAGCAGAAATGGAGTGACAATCATTTGAGTGAATTTACAAGCAATAAAACTAGTTCAAAGGTCACCTGTTCACCAGTGTAATACTTTTGACTATAGTTTTAATAGCTGCTTCTGTGTGCAATATTACTCACCTTCAGGTGAATTTAGGCAAAAGTGATGCATTCATAACTTTTACCTTTAGATTGGCTCCTTCAAGATTGGCTCCTTCGAGGTTGGCATTGGTAAGATCAGCTGTCTGAGAATAAATATAAACAGTAATTCAGCACATTTACACAGGCCTCAGATTATAAATGCTAAACAGAATTGTAAAACTCAAGTGAGAGAGTTTAGGCGAATAATAAGAATCTAGGCCTTTATTCCAAATCTTTACAAGCTCACTTTCTACCATCAAAGATGAATAAGAATTATATTTGAAGTGCATCAGAAAATGGGACAGTAATAGAATATCTTGACAAGAAAACATGTACAAGTGTCAATACTTAAAAGGATCCACAGAGGATGCAGCAACAGACATTACAGTTTTAGAAGATTAACCTGTAGGTGAGCAGAGCGAAGATCCGCCCCACAAAAGCTACAGCCTATTAGACAAGCATCTGTATGATAATAAAGGAAGAGAATCATAATTATACATGTTTCGGAGACGAAGAAAAATAAGAAGAATAATAATAGATATCTAGACAACAAGCAGATGTTCTTCATATTTTTCACGGGGAACAAAACCAGCAACTTATAACGAAAGTGAAGAGTTCCCCGCAACTTAGAGAAAAAGAAGGTAGATACGTTGATTATCTGGTAAGTTGATAATCCAGAATACACCTTCCAACATTATAACCAACTGGTCTAACACTAAGCATAGGAGGTTCTAGCACACACAACACTTCAGACAAGCATGATGCACCACAGAACAGAAACATAGCACACTTCCATAGGGGTGCCTGATGCTAGAAAAATTACCCAAAGAATAACTCTGTTGCAGAAAAACAAGTAATTCTTGCTGTTCTCATTCTCACAACACCCCCTCCTCAACCCCTTCCACTCTCTAGCCTCTCTACCTTCTTCTATTCTCCCTTTCTTTTCTTCTCAGGAAATAAGGAGCTTTGGACATGGTTCATAATACAGTAATAACAAACTTGAAGAAACACAACTTATTGGTTGTAAATAGCAATCTAACTTGTGCAGAACTCCATCTGAAGATTTCACTCTCACCCGTTTGATTTCAGAACAAATCTGTACTCTGTAGTCTGTAATAACCAGTACCTTGTAAATTTGCACTTTGAAGATTAGCACCAGCTAATACAGCTCCACGAAGATTTGCTCCAGTGAATTCACATCTTCCCTAGGCAAGACGAAATCACTAAGGTTGCAACTTGACAGTAAATATGAGCTTGAAAATAACATTTATGTGCTTAAAATTTTAATTCGCACTAACATGTAAAGCCTGTTAAAAAGAGGATATAAAGAGGTTGAATCATATATATATATATATATATATATATATATATATAGAAAGTAGGAAGTTCCAAAGTGCAGAGTTGGTTACCATTTTACCCCTACAAAAAATAAAAAAATTATAAAACATTTATTTAGTTTAATATTAAATAGTAAGCATTTATCATAAAGTAAATTCCTCTTATCAAATATTAATAATTTGAACGTTTTAATGTTAGCCTACTACTTGATTATTATACTAATCTTCTTATACTCAATGCTAACCTTCTCATTAATTATATCATGTAGACTTTTCATCTTCTTTGTATAATATATCTTATTTTATTTATTAAATATAACCTAACATTTCCAGAATAACTATTAATCAACGCAATCCACATATCTTCTATTTATATTAATTAAAATGAAACAAGATTTATCAAAAAAAGTACAAAGAAACGTTTTATTTTTCATTTGTGTTCATAATATCAAATAAAAATTTACTTTTTAGGTTTTAAAAAAATGGAAGCATTAGAGAAAATGAAGAGACAAAATAGTGTAATATATCATTTATGTAATTTAATGAAGAGTAAATATTTGAGTTATGAGTTCTACATATCGTTGGAGTTGAAAAGAGAGAAATCAAGTTACCATCTGAAATGGTTGAAAACAATACGTGAAGAGGATCAATGATCATGAAGTCAAGGAACTTGAAGCACTTTTTCAATTTTCAGTAACTTTATCTTAACCTAATTCTTCCTTCTAAATCTTGATTTTACATTCATGTTGTAATTATAAATGCATATGTGCTTAAGTCTGAATCTGAATAGCCAAAAACCGCTCCATATCCCAAATGACCCAGTTTATTGAGAAATTACTCTATTGATAAAATTGTGTTCATATTTGTTTTCTTTTCCTTTTGTTTAAGTTATCCAAAATAGGAGTAATTTTGATTTTAGTAATTTTCAATTGTACATCTAAATTTGTAGTTTGCTGCATTTCTTTATAGATTAATATGTGACACAAGCTCAAAGTATTTAACACGGAATTATAACGGATAACTCATATATATTATGGTACTGACGTATTCATATTGTTTGAGGCTATATTATCTTAGTTAGCTTCACATATTTCTCTTGATGGCAAATGCACCATTCTACTATTATGGATTTTATTTAATAAATACAATGTAAATGCTAAATTTGATATTGTTGTCATTTTCTATTTTATAACTCAACATTTTAAATATACAGAAGCTTTATAATAGTGATAAGAGAACAAACATGCAATGTACTTTCCCAAAGACTAGTCTTCAAAAAATCAAACATTGTTAAGATGATTAAATACTATGCATGATCTACATAAGATGTGCAGACGAAAGATTATGTGCTATAGCTTACTCGCGCAATGTGGCATTGTGGAAAATGGAAGCTTCAGCATCAACATCCTGCGACAAAAGTTAAGACCGACAAGAAAAAATATAGTATTATTTAGTAACTAAGTCATGGCAAGGCATTAGTGTTAGGAGCTTAGAAGTACAAATGTTCCTTGTGCCCCTTGTCAACAAAGGCACTGAATATACCACCAGCCAACCAAGAGTATCGCTGCATAAAAGCTAACTTTTCCTTTTTCTAGATTTGTAAGCAAGGACTTCTCATTGAAGAAGACCATAAGTTGACAGCTATGTAAAATGGCTACACAAAAGAAAATGTGAAACTTTTTTCAAACTGCAAGTAAACCAACCAACTAACTGCAAGTTTTTTCAAACTTAGTCTGAAGAATATTTGCAAATACCCTCAGCACCAAATGAGACAATTCACAAAGCTTGCATCGTCTAAGACAAATTGAGGTGCTTATGTCTATGTTATTTATTTTTTTATAATTGTGGTGTATAGGCTAGCCTGAGTGGACCTCGACTAATTCCATCAAATACCTGCCTATCAGTTAACTCTATCTACCAAGGCTAGGACAGATGGGAAGAAAACACCTAGTGTTTCTGTCTTTGTTATGGTTTGAACTGAAGACCTCATGATTCTTAACCCACTTCATTGACCACTAGACTACACCCTTAACCTTGGGTGCACTTATGTCCATGTTATATGGAGTCAGGAATGTGATTTAACCACACGCAGTCCAACATGACATTACCATGTCATACCTAGTCAACAGGTATATCAAGGCAAATTAAGAGCCTAAGCAACATTGCTAACTATCTCCAAAACTTCTTTTCCCCTATAACAATTTGCAAAAAAGACTAAATCACAGAGACTGATTTTAAAATCCTTATTGTCAATGTTACATGAACTGGGGTATGAGAATCTGCAAAAACTATCGACCCAACAAGGTGTTACACGTGCCATGCCCATTAAACGTGGATACTTCAGGAGAAAAGAAGAGTCCATGTAACATCGCTAACCATTCTAACTTCCTCCTTCCTATGCTGCAGCCAAACAAGACTACAACCCTTTCATCAAACTGGTATAACCTAGTCAAACCCCAGTTCAGCCATTCTTCTAAAATTGGCTACTAAGACGCTCATCTCTCATCAATTAACATAAGAGGTCTGCCAATTAGCTCAGGTTGAGAGCTCGGCTACAGTTGATCACTGCAACACTGCAAAACATAATTCCTAATCTTGCAAAAGTAGAAAGGCCGAGGAGTTTTTTTTAATCAAACAACGCTAAGTGAGAGCATGTCAAATTCAAAACTTTTCTCCCTTCATCAAACCAAACCTCACCTCCAAACATCCCAGACTGAAAACAATAGCTCATCCACAGAACTACTATGATCTTACTCAGAATAATATATTATTCTAGACTATTATCACAAATGTAAATAAAAGAAATTTACTGCTAAAGTTAGATGTGCACTCCCCCAAGGTATTATGACAGTTATTATAACAGTACAACATTCTCAATGATCTACGCACTAACTGCAGTTGAAGATTCAGTAACATTCAATTGAGCAATAATACCCTAAATTTTGCACACTGAAGATTGGCACGTGAGAAGAACACTGTTTTCAGACATGCATAGCTGAAATCCACAAATGACAAGTCCTGCACATAGAACAGATATCACTGACTAATTCAAAAGTTGTAGAAAATTACATGAATAATGATATCTATACATCTGACAGGGCCAAATGCTACCAAAAAAGAAGGGGTAGGGCAGGTGGTTACTGCAGTAAAACAGAGCAAAGAAGTCATTATCAGATTCTACCGAGATGGGCTTCCTTTTTGGAATTTTCCCCTTTGTAAGGAACAAAAATTACTGCCCTTTTTTTTAATAAGGTAATAATTTTATCAAGGGATAAATTCAGAGTAGGGATGGTCATAAAACCTCAAAACCGACCAAACTGTAAATTTCAGTTTTTTGGGCTTTATTCAGTCGGTTAGATTATATATATTTCAAGGTTTGGTTTTTCGGTTTACTGAAATTTTGGAAAACCCTTGATTCAGCGTCCCGCGGTTCCAAACTCAAGTGCTAAACCAAACGTCGCTCCTCTCTCTTTGTTTCGATGAAAGCCTCAACACTCGCATTCAACGAGGTAACCTTTTTGACTATTTACCTTCTTCCAATGCAAATGGAAGCAGAAAAGGTCATCAGGCAATCTGCCAAAGCTGAACATTTTTCTACTGGTGAATTATCTACATGTCCTAATGAGATACATTTGCCTATTGCCCACAGAAAAGGAGAAATCTATTCTCTATGGCTGTATACAAGAGGTATACCAACAATGTAGAAAACCTACAAAAAATGGTTCTCTCCAAAAGACACCTACTCCTTTATACAAACAGGAACTACACGGGTGCAACAAAAGGAAATAAGGGATTGAAGACGACTACTCAATTGAGCAAAGCTCATATCTACCCTTCAAAAGCTCTCATGTTTCTCTCTTTCCAAATGACCCACAACAGAACAAGAGGAGTAACATTTCACGCCTTGTGCCTTCTTCTAGCTCCACTCCTCCAGCTTGAACATAAACTCCTTCATGGATCTTGGCATTACCCAAGAAATGCCAAACCATATGAATATATTCCCCCATAAGCTCAAAACTAATTTGCAATTTAATAGAGTATGATTCAAGTCCTCACCCTCCTCCTTGCAAAGAAAATACCAGATCAAGCAGACAACCTTTCCTTTTTCAAGATTCCCTTCTGTCAAAATCACCCCTCTAGTACCTATACACGTGAAGGAACATACTTACCTTGGCACCTTAGGTATCCAGACCAAAGCATATGGGAAACTCTCATCTGCTCTACCCAAGAGCTTCTCATAAAAAGACTTTACCAGAGAACACTTTGTTATTCCTCAACTCTCAATTCAAAACATCAGATTTGTTGACTGGTTCAACATTGCTTTTGAAGTAAAACTAGCAGTCTCTGAAGCTTGGTCACCTCCCAATAGTGAAAATTCCTCTGGATCAACTCTGTGCTGTAATTCCCCCCTCCCTTTTGGGGCAAATGGGAAATAGTCACATGTATTTTCCCACTTTTCTTAATGTAAGACTTATCTTTCTTGAGGACAACTTGTCTTTTGTCATAACCTCTTTGAGTAAATGGTTGCTTTTCTTATTTATTATAACATAGAAAAACAACATAAAGCAATGAGGAGATGATGATCATGCCCATAGAAGAATAAGTGCTTTATGAAGCATAGGAACTACATGAGAAAATGAGCCGATTTATTAAGAAAACAAGACGGTAATGCAGGAAGTCTAGATCAAGTATCCATATCTGCAAATATGAACAAAAAGAAATGAGACTAGCACTAGATTATATTACCAACTTTGAAAGATCAAGACCAGAAAGATTTATTCCCCGAAATCTGACTCTGTCAGACTGTATGCATTTGATAATGTCAATGCGTGTTAATTCAGTACCCAGCTCCTCATCCTCCTTCCTCTTACTCAGGGCACCTTTAATTCCATCTACTAGTCCCTGCAATGGAATAGGTAAACTAAGAGCTCTTAACAACTCCGCTGACACACAAATTAATTTAGCTGTTTATCACTCCCAAAATAGCTACATTTCAGTACAACATACCTTTTCAGTAAATGAAGATTAAAAAGAAATTAAGTAAAAGATTTCATTGATAATAACAAGGCCAGCAAGGCCATATACAAGAGGGATACCAAAAAGGAGAAACCTACAAAAAATGGTTCTCTTCCAAAGACACCCAATGCTCTACACAAGTTATAAACAAAAACTACATGGGTGCAACAAAGGAAAACAAGGGCCGGAGACTACTCAGTTGAGAAAAGCTCATCTCCACTCCTTCAAAGCTCTCATATTCCTCTCTTTCCAAATGACCCACATTAGAGCAAGAGGAGTACCATTCCACACATTGTCGCTTCTTCTTCTAGCTCCACTCTTTCATTTCTCCTTCCCAGATCTTGGCATTACCCAAGAAATGCCAAACCATCTGTATATATGGCTAATTTGACATCTCTATAACTGTCATTTAACATATATATGCAAGAAAAGATTCATCGAAAGAAATAAAGCACAACTATAGAGTAGGTGTGTCAATATCAAAAGTTTGGAAACCATGACAAGTAGCGCTTTGGTTCACTACCTCAGGAAAATATTTGTTTATAAACCAAGAAAATATCAACCAACCTCAATCTATAGCTCAATGATCTAGGACAAACCTGGTCCTGTTCTATTTGAAGAGGCTAAGTATAACATTCTCCTATGTCTTTAAGAAGCATAAGCAAATGAATGAAAAGTATATTATCTACATGAATCACCAAATAGTTACAGAAAAAGTATCTCCAAGGCTTGAAAAACTAAGAAAAGTAATTCCAATCATACACTGCCACAAGGTACAGGCACATGGTTCAAGCAAACAAAATCTGCCCTTAAATCTTAATGAACACATTCATAAGGCAATATGAGAAATTTAGAACACAGATACAAGTGCACAATAAACAATTGAAGAGGATAGTGGTTTTACAAGAAGCTGATAGTACTCCGCCTCCCGCAGAAGCTGAGCATATTCAGAATCTTTCAGGGGTGGAATTACACCATCCCTCAACCAATTAAGGATATGCCGGAAGTGCTTTCCATCCCTGTCAACGAATATGTGTCCCTGCAAAAACACGTTGAAAGGAGATATGAAGTCATGAAACCATACACAACAGATGTCTTTACTCAAAGATCAACATGAAGGAGAATGAGCTTGATACCTGTCAAACATAATAAATACTCCCTCCGTTTCAAAAAGAATGGTCTAGTTTCACTTGCACGAAGTTTAAGAAAACAAAGAAGATTTTTCAATCTTGCGGTCCTAAATTAAAGTTATGTCAAATATACTAAATTAACCTTAAATCTTGTGGCCTTAAACATATCACGTGGAAAGTTGAAATTAAAGTGTTGTTATAAAAGGAAATAGGTCATTCTTTTTGAAACATACTAAAATGGAAAGCAAGTCATTCTTTTTGAAACAGAGGGAGTGTATTTTTTGACAAGAATGAGATATAAATAACATATCCTCAAGTATTTGGTTAGAGAGAAATAGGAATTAAAGTTATGTCAAATATACTAAATTAACCTTAAATCTTGTGGCCTCAAACATGTCACGTGGAAAGTTGAAATTAAAGTGTTGCCATAAAAGGAAATAGGTCATTCTTTTTTAAGCATACTAAAATGGAAAGCAAGTCATTCTTTTTGAAACAGAAGGAGTGTATTTTTTGACAAGAATGAGATATAAATAACATTTCCTCAAGTATTTGGTTAGAGAGAAATAGGAGATGTTTTGATGGAGAGTCAACTACTTTGGGCATTTTGAAGGCCAAATGTATTGCAGATCTGTTTATAGTTGGTCCAACTTGTATGCTGCTGTTAATGCAGAACAAATTCAGGAGTTTATTAAGTCACTAAATCTGGCTTAGATCGTTTGTATAGTTAGCCAGAGACTTTTTGTAAGCCCAAATGCCATATCTTGTAATTTTTGCATCTTCTTGATGCGGTTATTAATATCACTTGCTTTATCAAAAAAAATAACATTTCCTCAAATTAAAGAACTAGCTAATATCAATGAACAAGTCCTCCAAGCCAATTCCTAATATGGATGAAAAAACCAACCAGTACTTTAGGACCCTGTGCATGTAAGTTTATCTAGAACTGTCCACGTTAGACCTACTAAATATCAAAATCATTGATCCTATAAGAACACTAGACACAAAAGTTGAGCATACAAGCATCAAGACTAACATGATGTAACATCTAATTTCACACAATAGAGGAAGAAAAAGCAAAAAGAGGAGAAAGAAAATAAGCGCAAAAATGTATGAGACCTTGGAGCTTATGTAATGCTTGTTTATGTTTCACGTGAACCTGTTCTAAATGTCGCATCTTGTACTGATATTTCAGCACTCCATTTCCAAAGAAAGGAATAGAATATTGAGCTTCTCAAAGTAATTGGTGAAAAGATTGGTGCTTTTTCTTTTATTACAAAAATTACACGTGCAAGGTAATTTCTTAACTCGTTTCCTTTTATTTTATTGATGTTCCAGTGTAAGAAAACCCAGTATATAGTACGCCAAAGAGTAGATAACCCACACAATTATGGTTCTCTAAGACATCCAATCATCTTTCTTGTGAGTCATGGGTGCATTAAAAAATTATCAAAAAACAAAAGGGATATTCTAATCTGTGCAAGATCATTACTCTGCTTAATTTCTCTATCACATACATGTTGACATCCCGAATGCGCAACGTCGCGGCAACTCAATAAAAAAAATAATAAAAATAAAAGAATTTAAAAGAAAAAATAATTTAAATTTAGGAGTCGCCACCTAATTTTAAGGATAATTAGGAAACCAATTAATTATTTACAAAATAGTCTGCGAACAAAAAAATGTCAGGTAAGGGTTCAAGTTATTCCAAAGGGAAGGTATTAGCACCATTCAGAATCCACAACTGTGGGTCCCGACTGAACTCATTTTTTACAAATTGAGGAGGAGATATACAATATAATATAAGTATGATAATCATGAAATAAATACAAACATGGAATAAACAATGATATGAGAAACGTCTTAATATTTGGCTTAACATCAACAATTTACACAATAATGAATAAATAAATAATAAACTAAAATTGTTCCATCTTTTTTAATGGGAGGCCTCGAAATCCGACAGATAAATTCGTCATTGGCCAAGTTTAACAAACAATGAACATGAACTAAAACAAAAATAAATTTTCTCCGTCTTTTTGAAAGGGGAGGCCTCAAAATCCGACTAATAGATTCGTCATTGGCCAGGTTTAACAAACGATGTGCGTGAATTTAAACTAAAGTTTTTGAATTCTAAAATATAACAAATATCAATCTTAACTAAAAAATTTCCGTCTTTTTGAATGGAGAGGCCTCGAAATCCGACTATATGTGTAAATATATAAATGAATCATGAATCTCTATGAATAGTAGCACAATAACAAGAGTAATTGACGGAAAAGCAAAATAAAATGACAAATAAAAAAGATGTTACCCGGGGTGATTGGAGGTTGTTTTAGCAGCTGTTTTTCCAGCAAAAACAGGGCTGCCGGTGGTGGATTTCTGGTGGTATTCGAGCTGAAATGGGTGTTGTTTGGGGTCTGCCTTCTGGGGTTTTGAGTTGGGGTTTTGGTGTGGAAGAAGGTGACGTGAATTGTGGCGTTTTGGGGAGGTTTTGTGTGGGGTTTCGTGGCTGGTTTGTGGTGTGATTTGGGGTCAAAAATGGGGCTGTTTTGGGTTCATTTCAGATGGGGTTTGAGTCAGATTTCTGATCGGTTTTTGTTGGTTCTTTGGTGGTGTTAATGGCTGATTTTGGTGCGTTTTGGGTGGGTTTTCATGGGGTTTTGGAGGAGAGATGCGGTGGTGTAGTGGTGGCTGTCTTTTGGGCAAGTTGGTGGTTATTTCCGGCGAGATTTCGGAGGTTAAGGGGCTGTTTAATGGTGGTGGTTTTGTGATGTTTTTGGGCTGTTTTCCGCTGGTTTTTGGGAGTGGTTTTGGGTATTTTCGAGTGAGGCTTTGTGGTGGTTGAGGATGGTTCATGGGTGGCGTTTTGAGGGGCTGCTGGATGGTATTTCTTGGTGGTTTTCTAGGCATTGTTCATGGGTCGTTGAGGTGGTGTTTCGGAGGTTTGTTGGTGGATTAAGGGGCTGTTGGGCAGAGGTTTATGGGTGTGAAAAATGGGGGTTTTGGAGGTCGTTTTCTGATGGAGAAGAAGGGTGGCTTGGCAACTGTATTGGCTGCTGTTTGGTTGGAATTTTGGGTGTTTCCCAGATGGTGTTTGTGTTGTTTTTGGTGGTCGGAAAGGTGAGGAAGAAGGGGTGCAGCCATGGTGGTTGCTCGGAGCTCCGGCGAACTCTTCGCCGGAGAAGAAGATTAATAGTGAAACCCCAAATAAGAAAATCTAAAAATTATTAAATTCTAATCTAAATATTATTCATTCACACCTAATTATATACACATTTCATGTCAAAACCTAATGGGCTAGAAAGATATTGGGTCTAAATTGTGGGCCAATTGGACATACGCGTATAATTATATCTGGATAAGAAAAAATAATTTACTACACTGCACTAAAAATGTTAAAATGAATAAAACAAATATAATCAATCATAAATAATAAATAAATAAAATAAACAAGACATGTAATTTAACACAAAATAATGATTTAACAAGAAACTAAAAATAATAATATAGAAGTATGAACTCTTTAAAAATAAGGCCAAAATTGGGTGTCAACAATACATTGAAGCTTTCAGCAAGCTGCATTTTCTTTTGAACTATCAGACATCAGTAATGGGATACTAAAATGGAAAAAGATGTTCATGAATACTACAGTATTCTTTATTCTGACTTTACCACGATAAAAGCTCACTCGCCAGCAGTGGGTGGATAAGATAAAGGATGCTTGTCTGAGTCGCGTGGATCACAAAATGGACCAATGGTTTCAAGTCCACTTGTTGATTCCGAGAAAACCGAATCAATTGGTCTTTCTCTGGTTCTCCCAGCTATGCTTCATACCTTTATATTTTTTCCGATAAAGTAAATAATTTTATTGATGGTGGAGAAAGCCCATGTATACAAGCAGAAGATTAGTCACCTAGTACTTCTTGTCATCAGATAATTTTGGTCTATTAACAAGAGTTGTAGTGTTAGTTATCAAAAAAGTCGGTTTATATGGATCACATCCAAACTGGATTCTTTTGTCTGATCTTTTTCCTTTTTCAGTGACCCAACAAGGTGTCTCTCACTATAAGAGCCATCATATGGTACTCAAACATGGATCGCATCCTGATGTATGTTTTATATTTCACATTTGGTTCGACATTATTCGTCGATGAATGAAGGAATACCTAACCTAAAAACAGAATGATGCTATGGCATTTCACTATGCATACCAAATGATATTGTCCAAACTCAGCCTAGGAATAAGTTGTGAATTGTCAAGAGAACGTTCTAAAAAGACGGAAAAGCTAATAGCCTGTTAATTATTGTTCACCCAGTGCCTGTTATCTGCAACAACCTTAAGGGCCAAAAATTTTCATTCCAAAGTGAGTCCATTCCAGCTACATGTTCCACATTAAAGTTTTAGCAAAATCAGTGGGGGTCAATTCTGAAGGTGATGAACAGGTTAGAACATTCAGTGTTGCTACTGGAAAGTGTCAAAATATGAACAATAAGGATGCGCTAATGATTGCGAAGTGGGACAGAATCTGCTCCGAGTTTGGTGCACCTTAAAGATTTCTCTTTGTGTAGGTAAATGGGTGTCTTTTGTAGAGAATTATTATTTTTTTATAACCATGGTGTTTGGGCTTGCTTGTGATACTTTGACCAAATTCGAGAGAGAAATTCTAGACAGATACAATAATTTTTGTAATCAACACAAAAACTAAGGTGCAATTGAAGAAAATGGAATACCTTGTATATATAAATTTTTACTACCACTCCCTTTCCTTTTTTTTTCCTTCCAGGATTCTCCTTTTGATCAATATATTTTCCTCAGGTTTTCCACATAATCTCTTAATTTAGATTTTATAACTCTAATTTTTGATATTTGAATTATTTTAGCCGAATTTCCACATTCGTATCCATATATCCCCGAATCTTAAAATTTAGATCATAGACGATCCAACCTCTAGATCCGCACCCTCATCGGAGACCCGCACCAAAGTCAAGCAATTTAGGTTCCCACTATCAATAAAATTATTTACCTTATCAAAAAAAAAAACAGGCCTCTATACTTCTATGAGGTAGTGGTAAGGTCTGCGTACAATCTACCCTCCCCAGACCCCACTTGTGGGATTTCACGTTGTTGTTGTTATAAAAAAAAATGTGTTTTCATCGTATAGATAGGTATATCCTCTTTAATTTAGTCAATTAGATCAACTTAGATACCACAAAACATGGAACTTTTTTTTCACATTTACATTTAAACCTATTCAGTTAAATATAAGCCTCTATCTCAGGAACTGTTTAAAAAACATGTCAGTTAAATCCTCTCTCTAAGGGACTGTTTAAAAAACACATGTTAGTTAAATCTTTAACCCATTCCTACATGATTTATTTATTTATTTTGTCAGCAAGGTCACTTTCTTTTATCCAAGCAAAGGTTGGCGTTAAAATTGTTGTGGTTGCATAGGGTCAGGAGCAATGGCTAAAGACCATGGGAAGTGGAGACATCTAACTAAACTTAGAGGAACTTCTTGTGACCAAAAGAGAGGCTTGCCCTGATTTTGACGGGAGAAGTGGAGGAATAGGTGGACAGGACAAAAGCTGATGGTCCATTAAATTTCTATTCAATTTGATTAGTTCCAACAGTGCTTTTTTTGGACAAGTAACAGAGGTGCAACAGCTTGAAGCAATTAGCATGTTTCTCACCACTTAGAGATTAGATATACAGAAAACCAAAAACCTGTGGGCTAGCAAACGGAGTAACCAGGGTTAAGTTTAACTCGAGTTGAGACATATAGATGAGACCATCGGATCTTGGAATAGTTAGTCAGACATGAAAGAACGAAAAGGAGCTCCCTTGGCAGGGGGAGGCAGGTGCATGACAGCCATTTCTTTTGGGAGATAATCTTTGACTAGAGAAGGAACTAAATGTGAATTGGTGCTTTTATGTGCAATCAAATAGAATGTATCTTAGGAGTTTGTTATGTGTTATACTCAGTAGTCTTGCTTTTTCCAATCAAGGGTCTTGCTTGTCTAATTGCAGCATATGGAAGGAACAACTAATCATTTAAAATTCTTGCAGGTCTCTACTTCACATCATTGTATATGGTATGAGATAGCGCAGAATTTCAAGGGACTAAAGCAGACCCCCATTCTCTCAGGTCATGGAAAATACTCAAAATTTTCTAAAATTAAAGTAAAAGGCCAACTTCCTATCCTCCTCCTTTAAGTATGACTGATGCTCTTCTCTAACAATTGTTCAACATCTGAGAGTCAATAGTAATGTGCAGCAAGTAATTAAAGAAGTGAGTGTGCGCATAACATGTACCTTCTCTGACTCCGGGCAGATAGTGTGACGACCACTAAACATAGCAGAGAGCATCGAGTCTGGCTCACGCTGTGTGAGGGTATCCAGTGTTGTGCAAAACTTCCTCCCTCCTATAGCAAAGAATTTTCAAAATCACTCATAAAAATCAGCCCAAAGAGATTGTGTGTGAGAAATGAGAAGGCAAAATCATTTTCCTGCGTGACAAATTCTTCATCATTGTCCTTTCATATTCAAGTAACAAAGTGAAGATATTAAACATACTATTTAATACTAAAATACGTCAACATGTATTACAATCTTGAAAAGTTTTTTTAATTGTTCTATGTTGTAGAGCGAAATGGAAAAGAGATCTCATTTCTTGCTAACTCAGAGCCTCCCCGACTTCCTCTGTCAACGGAGATGTATAAGATTAGAACTACTGTAACTGGCATAGTCATTTCTGACAAAATAGATTACTGCTTCTAATATTGTACCTTATGCCTCATTCAGTGTACTGCGAGAGAATGGAAACCTGTGAGTTTAAAGTAACTTCTCAGATTTACAACCTAAGAAAGAGTACTGCTTCTAAACTGCAACTTATGTCCATTCATTGTACAGTAAAAAAATTAAAAGATGTTGCATAAATCAGCTCGCCTAGATCTTAATGTGGAGCAGCACTACGTTACGATTCAAACGTCAATGCCCAAAATGCCTAGGGAAGGAGATTCAAAAGAGCAAGGGCTTACCGATATTCAGACGAACCATGGAAGATGAACTGTCGGAGTGATAGGCCATTCTCAGAGTCACAGAATTTCCTGGGGATTGATGATTCAATGAACTGTCACTTCTCAAGAGCATACAATATATTCTCCTGCAATTTTCTAGTCCCAGAAAGTAGCACTATTGGCCCCTCTGACTTAAGTAATTTCCACTTTACCTCCTACACTTTTGGTACTAAGGAAAATTACACTTATATTTTGGATTATGTTTAAATGTACTACTTAAAAAAGCATAAAATATGATTTGTATTTCATAATCTTTTAACACTAGTAAAATCATTCAATTTGACTAATTCACTTGTGACGACGACAACAACAACATACCCAGTGGAATTCCACAAGTAGGACCTGGGAGGACGGAAAAAAATTGAGTCCCATAAGATACTAGATATGGAAAAAAATAGGACGGAAAAGGAAAAAAAGAAAAACAACTAACAATGAAAAGCAAATGATAGTATGTAAATACAAATATAAGAAGAATAATCAAAACACGAGATATGGAGATACGACTACTCCTACTAACTTACTATATCACATGGTCATACATCGACCTACCCCTATTAGCCTATTAGTCTTCTACCCTAATACGCAACTTTCACTCTTTTCTATCTAAGGTCATGTCTTCGATAAGATGAAATTTCGCCATATCTTGTCTGATCACCTTCCCCAATACTTCTTCGATCTACCTCTATCCCTCTGTGTAACCCTTAAATCTAACCTCTCGCACCTCCTAACAAAAGCATTGGTACTTCTCCTCTATACATGTCCAAACCATCGCAGTCTCGCTTCCACCATCTTATCAGCCACAAGACCACCTCTAACTTCTTTCATATGGTCTCATTCCTAATATTATCACTATTGGTATGTCTACACATCCATCTTAATATTTTTATCTCCGCGACTTGCATTTTCTGAACATGTGAATTTTAATTAGCCAGCACTCCACCTCATATAGCAAAGACGGTCTAACCACTATTCTGTAAAACTTGTCTTTAAGTTTAGGTGGTATCTTTTCATCACACAATACTCCAGAGGCAAGCCTACATTTCGTCCATGCTGTCCCAATACAATGTGTGACATCATCGTCGATATCACCACTACTCTAGATGAAAGCTTTCTCTTTTTGGAATAGATTATGTGGCAAGCGTCACTTCAATGTCTGCTTCATCTCTAGTAATATTGAATTTGCACTCCAAGTATTCTATTTTAGTTATGCTCAATTTGAACCCTTTGGATTCCAAAGTATATCTCCAAACCTCCAATCTATCATTAACTTTAGTTCGAGTCTCATCAATCAATATTATGTCATTCGCAAATAGCATACACTATGGAGCTCCTTCTTGGATAGACTGTGTCAGCTCATTTATTAATAAGGCAAAAAGAAATGGGCTCAACATAGATCCTTGATGAAGTCTCATCTCAACAAAAAAACATTTTGTGTCTCCTCCCACCATACTTATATGAGTTTTGGCTCTGTCATACATATCCTTTGTCACCCTAATATATATCATTAGAACATATTTTGCCTCTAGACATCTCTATAGCACATCCCTTGGAACTTTATCACGGGCCTTCTCAAGGTCAATGAACACTATATGAAGGTCCCTCTTTCTCTCCCTATATTTCTTCATTAATCTTCGAGCAAGATGGATTGCTTCAATAGTCGACCGCCCCGGCATAAATCCAAACTAATTCTCTGAAATAGACACTCCTTTTCTCACCCTTATCTCCACCATTCTCTCTCAGACCTTCATAGTATGGTTTAACAACTTGATACGCCTATAATTGTTACAACTTTGAATATCACCCTTATTCTAGTATAGTGGAACTATTGTACACCTCCTCCATTCATCAGGCATGTTAGTAGTCTTCATAATAGCATTAAAAAACCTAGTCAACCACTCAATACATCCTTGACCATGTTTTTTCAAAAATTCACCAGAATCTCATCGGGTCTGATCACTCTCCCTTTGTTCATCTTACTAACAGCACGTCTAACTTCTTCAGTTCTGAAACGCCTGCAATAGCCAAAATCTAGATGACTATCAGAGTGTGCTAAATCACCCAACTCAATATCTTTGTCCCTCTTTTCATTTAAGAGTTTATGAAAGTAAGTTTGTCACCTTAGCTTAATGGAAGTCTCATCGACCAACACCTCACCCTCCTAATCTTTAATGCACTTCACTTGGTCCAAGTCGCAAGCTTTTTTCTCTCTTTCTCTCCTTTGCAAGCCTATACAATCTCTTGTTCCCACGTTTTTCACCTAACTCAACATACAAGCGCTCAAACGTTGTTGCCTTAGCACTCATCACTGCTGACTTCACTTATGTCTTCGTCGTCTTATAAATATCCTTAAACCTTCATTTTTCATCTTCATCCCTACATTCTAACCACTTTGTAGGCAATCTTCTTAGCTTTCACTTTACCTTGAACTTCTCCACTCCACCACCAATCACCTTGACGTCCACCAAAGGCCCCTTTCGAAATCCCTAGCACCTTAGTGGTACCTTTCTAATGTAATCAGTCGTGGTATCCCACATGGTGTTTACATCTCTACTACTACTTCAAGCCCCCAAATTACTCAATTTTTCCCCATCTCCCGAGAAAGGGCAGGAGTTAGGCCACTCTATCTAATCCTCGGCTGGGCATTAATAACCTTCTTCCTCTTACCCCTCTTAATCTCCTAGTTCATTACTAAATGCGTATGTTGAGTGGAAATATTTAATTCACTTGTGACAAATAACCAAATTTATTCTAAAAAGAAATATCACCTAATGATGTCATAAACTGCATTCACAAAGTTATAAAAATATAAACAATAGTTGTGTTACGTATTTGGATTACATATTCGAGTGACTATATTTTATTACACACTTCGTCAATTTTAATTAAATATTGTATTACAAGGATTCATCAACACAGAAAACTTAACACCATTAATAACTAGATATTTTTAAAGAAGGTATTATTTTTATGAAAAAAAAAACTGGAGCAAAATTTGAAATCTATTCTTTTCTTTCAATGGTAAGAAGTGAGTTGAAAAATTGAGTTGAATTTTTTTAGAATTGAAATTTAGTTCCAACTTGAATTTAGAATATTTGATTAATTTTATAACCAAACACAAATTTAGAAAAATATTAAAAAGTTATTCTCGTGGACAAATAAAGCGACAAAGAGACAAGTAGATCACGACAACAACAGAAATGACTGTATGTAGTATACAGGGCTTTGAGCCCATATAGATGCATTAGTACTTGTCTTGGGAGAATTTTTCGATATCTCAGTGATGCTAATCCACATAGTCAGCCACATTCTCTAGCCTTCAAAATGAATATGATGGATCAAAGGAGGAGGGGAGGAACATGACTTGGATGAGAATTAGTTTATACTTTTGATATTTATGCTTTGTGTGAATTATTTGACATTTACTCAAAATTTGTAGGCTAACACACACGAAAAAAATCACCTAATTCTTGTTTCGGTACCCACAAAATGCTCTAAAGCACCGTCAAATGCACATCGCGCCTATTGAAACTCTTAGCGGACTCGTTATTGACGGTCCCATGAAGTTTTTCTGTGAAAAATGGGTTCGGAGCTCCGGCAACTCTAAAATTTGTGAGCTAACACCTATGAAAAATTGAGAAAATCGCATAATTCATGTTCCACCACCCATAAAAGGCTTCGAAGCATTGTTAAATGTACGCAAAGCCTACCAGAAATCTTAGCGGCCTCGTTACAGAAGGTCACATGAATTTTAATACAAAAAACAAGCATGGAGCCCTACCACCTCCAAAATCCATGAGCTAACACCACGAAAAACTGAGAAAATAGCCTAATTTCTATTATGTCGCCCCTAAAATGCTTTGAAGTGTGACTAACTGCACGCCAAGCCTACTGATACTCTTAGCGAACTCATTACAAACGGTCTCATAAATTTTCATGAAAAATGAGCCCAAAGCCCTAGAACATTCAAAATTTGTCGGTTAACACTCATGGAAAACTGAAAAAATCATCTAATTCCTATTTCATCATCCATAAAATGCTCCAAGTATCGTTGTCGTTCGATAGAATCATACCTACTAAAACTCTTAGCGGGTATGTTATTGACGATTACATGGAATTTTTTGAGAAAAATGGGTTAGGAGCTACGACACCCCTAGAATTCATGAGCTAGCTACGACACCCCTAGAATTCATCTATCAGAGTGTGCTAAATCACCCA
>DF357299.1:191932-215870 GCA_000787875.1 Solanum virginianum | reverse complement strand
AAACTTGACGCAACATATGTATACGCGCAACTTTCTTAAACTTTAGATACACACGACGCCCTTTAACGCGAGATGCAAACACTTTTAAAATTGGCTGTAATTTGAAAGTCCATGTCATGTTTCATATGTGTAGTATAAATACCTATAGTGTGTGTGGGGTGTTACACTGACTCTCCAGTCTGTTCCAGTAGTTAATGAATTCCCTGACGTATTTTCGAATGAACTTCCCAGTCTTCCTCCCGAGCAGGAAGTAGAGTTTGCTATAGAGTTATTGTCTGATACTCAGCCTATCTCGATCCCTCCATACAGAATGGCACCAGCCAAGCTAAAGGAATTAAAGGAGCAGTTGAGAGATTTTTTGGAGAAAGGCTTTATTTGGCCTAGCACCTCTCCCTGGGGAGCTTCGATATTATTCGTAAGAAAGAAAGATGGATTACTGCGGATGTGTATTGACTATCGGCAGCTGAACAAGGTAACTGTTAAGAATAAATACCCCCTTCCAAGGATTGATGATCTGTTATCCATAAGCAATATTCTTTACCTTTTAATTACCTTTAAGATGATCTTGTACCTGTGACCACATCAGGTGAAGCTTCCAAATCCTGCCGACTCCCCCCTAGACTTACCATGGTCTGACCACCAGTATTCATGATTGCTTTACGACNACCTTATGAATCGAGTGTTCAAACCGTTTCTAGATGTGTTTGTGATTGTATATATTGATGATATTATAGCTTATTCTCAGTCAGAAGTGGATCATGCAGAACATTTGAGAATAGTCCTTGGCACTCTTCATTATCAAAAGTTATATGCTAAGTTCTCCAAATGTGAATTCTAGTTATCTTCAGTGGCATTCTTGGGCCATGTTATAGGAGCTGATAGCGTTCAGGTAGATTCCCAGAAAATTGAGGCCGTAAAGAATTGGCCTAGACCCACAACACCGACTGAGGTGCATAGTTTTTTGGGGTTAGCTAGCTACTACAGGAGGTTTGTAGAGAAATTTACTTCGATTGCAGCGCCTTTGACAAAGCTAACACAGAAAGGGGCAAAGTTTCAGTGGTTCGATGCCTGTGAGTACAGCTTCCAGTTATTGAAGGAGAAACACACTTCAGCTCCAGTTTTGACTTTACCTGAAGGTCTAGACGGGTATGTGGTTTATTACGGTGCTTTCCGTGTGGGTTTGGGGTGTGTATTAATGCAGCATGGTAAAGTGATAGCCTATGCTTCCCGGCAACTTAAGAACCATGAGCAGAATTATCTTACCCATGATTTGGAGTTAGCTCGGTGATTCATGCTTTGAAAATTTAGAGGCATTATTTGTATGGTGCTCTTGTTGATATTTATACAGATCACAAAAGTCTCCAGTACATATTTAAGCAGAAAGAACTAAATTTGCAGTAACGACGGTGGTTAGAACTGTTGAAAGACTATGATATTGATATTCTCTACCATCCAGGGAAAGCTAATGTTGTAGAAGATACACTCAGTCGCAAGTCCATGGGCAGCTTAGCTGACTCACCTCTAAAGAAGAAGGAGATAATCTGTGACATTCAACAGTTAGCTAGTCTGGGAGTTCGTCTGTCAGATACTATTGATATAGGGGTTTCTGTTCGAGGTATGGTTGAATCTTCTATTGTAGTAAAAATTAAGCAGCAGCAATATGAGGATCCTATCTTAGTTAGATATAGAGATATAGCCTTAGAAAAGGAGCAGACCCTATTTGAGCTCTTCCCCGAAGGAATTTTATTGTTCAAAGGCAGGTTATGTGTACCAGATGTTGCAATTTGCGGCGACAGATTTTGGGCGAGGCACATTGTGCCCGTTATTCTATTCACCCTGGGTATACCAAAATATAGCATGACCTAAGATGCTTATATTGGTGGGATGGCATGAAGCGTGATATAGCAGAGTCCGTTGCCCAATGCCCGAACTGTCAGCAAGTGAAGATAGAACATCAGAAGCCTGGTGGGTTGTTACAGGAGATGGAGATACCATCGTGGAAGTGGGAGATCATCAATATGGACTTTATTACAGGCTTGCCTAGCACTCCACGTAGGTATGAGATGGAGATACCATTGTGGAAGTGGGAGATTATCAATATGGACTTTGTTACAAGCTTGCCTCGCACTCCATGCAGGTATGATTCTATTTGGGTTATTGTTGATCGGCTAACTAAATCAACTCATTTTCTTACGAGTCCCCTTAACTTGACGCAACATATGTATACGCGCAACTTTCTTAAACTTTAGATACACACGACGCCCTTTAACGCGAGATGCAAACACTTTTAACGGAGGACTATGCTAAGTTGTATATTAAGGAGATTGTGCACTTCACGGTGTTCCTTTATCTATTATCTCAGATAGAGGCACCCAGTTTACGGTGAATTTCTGGCGGTCATTTCAGGCAGGTTTGGGAACGTAGGTAAGTCTCAGCACAACATTCCATCCCCAGTCCGATGGCCAAGCTGAGCATACTATTCAGACTCTAGAAGATATGTTATGGGCCTGTGTGATGGATTTTTGAGGTAGCTGGGGCGAGCATTTACCGCTAATTGAGTTTGTATATAATAATAGTTACCATTCCAGCATTCAAATGGCACCGTAAGAGAAAGGTATCTAGGACAAGCATTTACCGCTAATCGAGTTTGCATATAATAACAGTTACCATTCCAGTATTCAAATGGCACCATACGAGGCATTATATGGTAGGAAGTGCCGATCACCGATTGGTTGGTTCGATGTTGGTGAGACTGGGTTGATTGGACCAGATATGATCTAGTAGATGGTAGACAAAGTGACACTCATTCAGCAACAATTATTAGCAGCCCAGAGTCGACAGAAGTCTTATGCTGATAACCGCCAGCGACCGTTAGAATTTTAGGTTGGAGACTGGGTATTCCTAATAATATCACCTATGAAAGGCGTCATGAGATTCGGTAAGAAGGGGAAACTCAGCCCAAGGTTACATTGGTCCATATTAGATCGTCCGCAGAATAGGCAAAATTGCCTACGAGTTAGAGTTGCCAGCTATTTTGGGAGGAGTACACCCTGTGTTTCATGTTTCCATGTTTCTTAAATGCATTGGTGATCCTTCCAGAATTTTTCCTGTGGATGACTTACAGGTTACTGAGGAGCAAACTTATGAAGAACAACCCGTAGCAATATTGGACCGTCAAGTCAAGAAACTGCAAAACAAAGTAGTAGCCTCAGTTAAAGTCCTATGGCACAATAATAACAGAGAGGAGATGACTTGGGAAGCGGAGGAGCAAATAAAGGAAAAATACCCTCATTTATTTCTTGTATCTTCAGGTAACTTATTTTCTTTGTTTAAGCATGATATATGGTAGCTAAGCTATTCATTGTTGGATATAGTGGTATGGTTGAAAACCCATAAGGTTATATAACATTCAAGGACGAGTGTTCTTAAGGGGTGAAGGATGTTAGAACCCGTATTACGGTGTTCTGGATCAATTACGGAGGTTTGGGACCTAAGTGTCTATTGTAGGGAAATTTAGGACTAAAGAGATACTTTTGGGATGTTTGGGGTCAAAGAGGGTTATTGTAAAGAAATGTATGTGTGTAAATTTATATAGGTGTACACATGTATATATATTCAAGATCCTTATTTAAATTCTTGAACAAGTGTATTCTTAAAAAGAAAAGAAAAGGGGATTCTAGAACAATAATTAATTGAGGTGGTCCCACTTGAATTTTGTCATATTTTCATTAGTCCATGTGTGTAGGGTGGGACCAAAGGGAATTATATAGGTATATGTTACCTTTATTCTTCAAAAAGAGTTCCAAAAGAAAAGAAAAACTTAGAGAAAAATGATCAAAGCCAAGAGTAAACTGAGCAACCCTCTCGGGTTGCTACAGTGAACTTCAAGAAATTCGCAAAGTTTGATCTTTCGATTATTTTGACGCTTCAAGCCTAGTATATTGAGTCCCCCAAGTGTCATGGAAGCGTTGGTTTATAAAGAAAACACTTCAAAATCCGGTATTGATGATTTGAACTTCTTGAAGGGGTTTAGAGGTATGTTAATCCTAACCTTGTTTTGGCTAAATTTAAAGGTTGTATGGGTATTAGTGTATGTTTTGACGATTTGAACTTCTTGAAGGAGTTTAAAGGTATGTTAATCCTAACCGTGTTTTGGCTAAATTTAAAGGTTGTATGGGTATTAGTGTATGTTAAATTGAAAGGAAACCATCAAAGTTTGCTTGTTTAAGTGAATTCTAAGCTTGAGAAGTGTGGGTTCAAAATTAGGTATATATAGGTGTGTGAGATTATGTTGACTTAACTTCATGTGTTTTTGTGTAGTTGGTATAAAAATGATTCTTGTATGGTGAAAGAGGTATTAGAAATTTTTTATATACATTCTTGAAGGGTTGCTCGAAGTTGGACCCTTATTGTAATGAAATGTTGCGTTTTAACATTGGGAGTTTGCATTGGGCATTTGAATGATCTAATATGATTCTTGGAACATATAGGAGTGATTGAATGTGGTAAACATGTATATGAGTTGTACGCTGCCCTATTTTTAATTGTGGTTAAAATTAGGCTCGATAGCAAGTTTAGTGAAAGTGTGGCCTTTGAAAGGCTTGTTGTTGACTGCTGGATTGTTGGTGATGTTGTTGTAAATGAATTGAGGCCGAGATGGGTTCTCAGGGTGGTCCATTTTAAGGGGAGATGCTGGCAAAATTTTTCTAAATATATATATAATTAGGATTAAACTCGGGATTTAAGGCTCGTGAAGGATTTTAACTAATAGAGAGCGTTATTGTAATTGTCGTAGATATTGGACTTCCGGAAGAGTAATTTGGGTTAACTTGATGTTGGGGATTAGTTTGACGAAGGGTCAAGGTATGTAAAGCTTTCTGCATTTTGGCATGACTAAGTAAAAATAGAAATGTGATAAGTTTGAAGAAAACTCCCTTTTCCTTGCAATTCAAGCCTACGTATGCTTTATGCTATTCTTAGCCATTCTTATGAATCATTATCAATGTCCTATGCTTTTGTGACTTGAAAATTGTAAATGATAATAACTTGAAAGGAAGGTGACTAGTTTGAAACACTTTATGACCGAATGGGTCCAAAAATACAAATGCCTGAAATGTAACTTTTGTTAGAAGGCTCTAATTTCCCTGAAGATCATTCTGACACATTTTTTTATATAGGTGGAAAAATCTAAGTAATGAAGATCCCTTCTAATTCATCATGGAAACCTCAGTTACAAATTTTGACAACTTGGAAAGAGTTGGAGAATAAACATTATGTTGAATTCTAATATGAATAGTTTGGCATAACTACTGTTTTGCTTCCAAATATGAACATTTTGGTACAAATAATGCTTTGTTTTCAAATGTGAACATATTACTGAATTCTTGGACTTATGAAATAGATTTTTTTATGTAT
This sequence comes from Solanum virginianum, assembly GCA_000787875.1. NCBI lineage: Eukaryota > Viridiplantae > Streptophyta > Magnoliopsida > Solanales > Solanaceae > Solanum > Solanum virginianum. Next base: position 210,455 of record DF357299.1, on the reverse strand, counting down.
ATGATCCTCACGACTCTATCCGTGCCTATTATGACCCCGTTCACCGGTTCCCGGGCTAGCTATTTCTCGTGCGTATTATACTATATATATATATATACACATTCCAAAAAAGGCTGAATACGGTGGGGTTGGCCCAGCCCAAGGGTCGGCTTCGCATAGTTTGGTGATATGGTGAGATTGGGCCTTTGGTTTGGTGGCTTCATGTGTACTTCGTACTGGCCCCCTTTGTTCGGGGGCTGCATTTCATGCCCGCAGGTACAGACGCATAGAGCAGCAGACCACCAGCTTAGGATCCTTGTCCACTTTTTGAAGAGCTCCTTTGCTTCGGAGCACCTTTTGGTATATTCACTACTTCTGTATTTTGTATTATGCTCATTTGAGGGTACGACGGGGCCCTATCCTGTCTTATGATTTAGTTTGTTCATATTAGAGGTCTGTGGACTCCTGTGAGTATGGGTCATGTCAGTTAGTCTGTATATTATGTACGTATGTTGTGTTTGTTGGGTGGTTTAACTGCAGTGGTGACCTTGTCGGCTCGCGTGTATATATGTATGTTCTGTTTGTTGGGATTGTCTGTATGCAGGGTTCGGTTAGCTAATAAAACAAAAGAAACTCTGCCGAAATTTCTATAAATGAGTTAGTTATTATGATTGGAGTCTGACTAAGCAGTTGTGTCTGGGTGCCCCAATCGGGCGGCTAGTCACGGCCCATAGGTTGGGTCGTGACACTATGACACTCCAATTGATCAAAATCTATTCAAATACAACATCATAATTATATAATAAATCTAACGACATAAAAATCAACTAATTCAGATGAAAAGGGTAAAACGGTTCAAAATTTTATTGCCAGAAAATACCATCAGAATCTGAAAATTTATACATGAAAATGTTCCCCAAGTTATAAGGAATTCAATGATGAAAATCGTTTAAAAAATAGAGCTAATTTGAGGAAGAAATCGCGTGTTAAAGTTTTTGAAATATATTAAAAATGCAGCAGTAAGATCATGAATTTTACCTCAAACAACGCACCAAAATCAATTTCTGAAGCTCCCATGTTGTTCTTCTCGAAAAATTATACAACTTAGCCTTTTGAATCGCTCAAATCCGATCAAAATTTAGAGAAATCGTTGATTAAAGTTTGGGGCAAAATTTTGCAAACTTATGCATAAATAGGTAGCTTTTAGGGTTGGGAAATGGTTTGCCACATGGCAGAACCTAATTGGGCCATGTCACCCACCTGTTTCAGCAACCTCTCGAACTTAAATTCGATGCTCCGACCTCATCCAAAGTTAAAAAAATATCCATATATGAAATCTTACCGAAAACAACATTCTAGACTTAATGGTATAGTCAAAATTTCCAACTGAGATCGTTTTATACCAATGTGGGTCCCATTTCCCAATATCAAAATCTACCGATAGGTCAAAAACACATTAAAGCCCCGAAAACTGAACGAAAGATCCTCCTAGTCCAAAATCAACATTTCGGATCCAATGGCAATATCAAAATTTGCAATTGAGGCCCCCTTGACCCGAAACCTGAGAAAGCTCGTTAAAACTAGTTTCGGACTCAAAAACTCAAAATACTCTTAGAAGCTCTAAAAATTGCAGTGAAACCATTTCTAGCGTTAGTTTGACTATCTGTAACTATTGAATTTTTCAGAATTTCAATCCGAGCTCCTGAACCCCAAGGCAAAATCATTTCTAGCATTAGTTTGACTATATGGAACTATTGAAATTTTTAGAATTTCAATCCGAGCTGCCGAACCCCAAATGTTGACCAAAGTCAAACTTTGGCTCCGGTAACAACTAAAATGCAACTTCTAACCTAAAATCTTCATTTTAACTCCAAATTAAGTTCTACAAGTTCCCTTGGACCAGATTTGGTATTCCGGAGCTGATGGAATCGACAAAATCACAATTCGACAATTGAAACTCAAAACGGCCAAAAACTCAAATTTTTCCAACTTAAGTCTTTAGAAAATCTTTCATTTGCAAAGCTCAAGCTTATCACCATACTTTCGAAATTTGACTTTTAGAATTAGCTAATAATGACTCTAAGCAACTTTTAGGAAGAGCAAAAATAGTAATTTGGCTGAAAATACCAAAAATGACCTTCAGGGTAACATTTATAGATTTAAAAGGAATCACGAGTCACCTCTACGAGAAATAGAGTAGTTGAGAAGAAATAAAGTTAAAATTTACTCCCCAAGTAAGCAATCTGAAATTTGTTCATATAATAGTAAATCAAAAATTTACTATATCAAAAGACACATGTCATGATAAACTTGAATTTTAATCATTAGACATATATTGAAGAAATAAAAGTTTCTTCAAGATTGCTTGTTCTCATGAGCAAAAGGAACATATCATGGTAAACTTGAAGTTTACTCATTAGACGTATATTGAAGAAATAAAAGATTCTTCAAGATTGCTTGTTCTCATGATAAGTTGATTGGATAAACTAATGTTGAGACTGAATTCCCTAAATTTTGAAAGTATTAAAAAAAAAGGTGAATATGGGCCCGTTCATCGTCATGTGATATTATAAATAGATGCATCAATAAGATGATCATATGTGCATTTATTGTCAACCTAAAGTTTGACATTCACAAAATTGTTTCTGCAAGATAATTGAATTAAGAGCACAACTTTTATAATACGTAATCAAGACAATTCATCTTCATAATTTGATAAATATTCAAGCTGATTGACAATAAATATCTTAGTAAATGGTCAATCATTGCTTATGAGAAAAAAGCTTCATGGTTTGAGATATGACAAATTATAGACAAAGATATGCATCAATCCAATACATTATGATCAATTTCTCCTCAAATTGATATATGTTCAAGGACCATATAATTTCCATCTAATAATTTTGATATGCGGTATATAATTAATAAATATACCATGATGCATAAAAGATCAATTCTCCAAGATAGATGGGAATATATGTTAGTTTGTCTAACATAAGGAGGAGATAACAAGAAACTAAGAGTTGAAATACTCTTATTGAATGTCCCTGAAGGACAAAGTCTATGACATGCATGAAACATGCAAGTGATCCATAATAAAGAGGCAATGTGCTCTTGAAGAGTTTATGACATAACACTTCATGAAACCTCATGAGAGGGGTAGCTACCTTGAAATAATGAAGTTATGAGATCTCAACAAGTTATGTCGCATTGCAACCTGATCTAAAAGATTATTTTGTTGATGATGTCTTTGATATAATATAGTGCAATATTGTAAAAGATTATGAGGATCTAAGCTCTATAGTATATTAAATTATTTTCTAATTATCAAGTGGAATGGTGTATCTTGGTAAGCTGAAAGCTTATTTGACTTGCAATCTAGACACGTAGAAAATGTTATGCATTTAATATTGAATATTGTCACTGGACAAAATTGATATGAAAGTATTTGAAGGATTTAAAATGCATGAAGCATATAGAAGTTCTTGAAAAACTTGTTTATAATCCTCATATTGATTAAATAAGTCAATACATCTTTCATATTGTTATGCAAGTTGGTAACTTGAATTGGCCCTCTTGAAGAGTTTTCAAAAGGCAATATATTGTTTTGTTAAAGATGTTGAAGTGAGGAACTTGCAAAATTCTTTGATCCTAAAGGGAGGATTCATAAAATGTGATCGAACAAAGCACATTTTTGCCAAAATTTTTCTATACATATGAGCTCCAAAAGAATGGTGATATAAATGTGTAACAGATTCATTCGAGTGACGATGTGGCTGATTTGTTCACCAAGTTTTTATCAATTGCAACTTTCAAGAAGATGGTACACAAGATTTGGATGGGAAGATTCAAGTCTTTGGATTGATGTTCTGATTAGGGGGAGTTAATATGTGATGTACTTTTTTTTTCTCACGAGGTTTTGTCCCATTGGGTTTTTCTTGTAAGGTTTTTAATGAGGCATCAAATAATGTGTATTATTAGATATGTGTACTCTTTTTCCTTCACTAGATTTTTTTTCCCACATGGTTTTATCTAGTAAGGTTTTTTAACGATGCACATAATCTAGCAAATATACATTCAAGGGGGAGTGTTATAAATATATTTTGTTTATGGTGAATGTCTATTTATCTAGATTTCTTTAGGAGTTAGGAATCCTATTTGAATACCAATTCAGTTTTTTACTTGGAGACCAAGTCAGTTTTTCCCTATAAATATAAGGTTTCCTTCATTGTAATAGACCTCTCAATATTATCCAAGAGCAATAAGAAATTTTCTCTCTTCTCCCTATTTTATTCTTTGTATTGTTTTATACAGTTTCATAACAATTAATATAATTTTCAAAAGTTATCAGCCATTTTAATAGGATTATATTAGTCAAAGTGTCAAACTATATGGCGTATCATTTTTTTTAAAAAAAATTATGTCAAATTTTATTCAAACAACTAAAATGGAACGAAAAAAATAATAAAAATAAAATTAACATTTCTTTGCTAGTCTATCTGTTTCTAGTTAACTTGAAATAGTTTGATGAACCAAGGAGTTTTAAAAAACTATATAGTACGACTTTTTAATTTATAATTTTAAATATATCGTAAAATTCATGTGATTATTACAATTTTGAATCAAGATGCGTATGTCACGCTTCGTCAGAGTTCTTCTAAACTTATATGGTCACTTTGACTCAAATTATTTGTGTGCTAAAAAAGTACTAAATAAATATAAATAAACAATAGATTATAAACCCAATAAAGTCCAACGAATAATAACAAAATTCCAAATGATTTTCAAATCTGTAAATCCACTTTTGTTTGGAATACTTATAGTTGTACGGCTGCAATATTACATGTCAAAAAATATTTGAGTGACTGTTAAAATTTGACATTAGTGATAAAATAAAAAATATAAGTTAAATTATTATATCTAAATACTATAAAAAAAATCATCATCAATTTCTAAACGAATTAAAAGAACATGATATATCATAATGTATGTAAATCGAAAAGGTTGATAAATAATACTATAATAACTTTATTGATCCCTTAATTATTGATAAATTAAAATTCTTGTTCTTATAATATTTGATTGAGCATTCAATTACTTGATATATTCACTTTTGATCCCTTTACTTACGAATGAATATTCACAAATTACACACTTATTGTATCAAATTTATATTATTATACATATTTGAGGATCATATATATATATTTTTAAAATAGTCTAACATAAACTATCTATATTAAAAAAAACCAAAAGCACATATTAAATCACATATCACAAGGATCAAAGTATATAGGTTGTTGGCATTAGAAGGTAGAGGTGCAGTATGCATCCTTGCCCTGTTTGTTAAGTAGTTAGGTGGGTTGAAATGGAATAAGCAGCCATAGATTATAAAACATCAGAAGCACGTGACCTGAAAGGGAGGCACGTGCAGGAGTTAGGTGATGTTAGTGGCCAATTTTTGAATTTGTATTAAAAGTCGTTGTATTGTTGAGACTCGAAAAGGTTAGGTCCTTCAAGGGTTGCCTATTAACTTTGATTTGAATTCAACCTTCACTAGTTACATTTTTCAATAAATAAATGTTGGTGATTCATAAATATATATACACTATAGTCCCATGACATTAATTTAAACAAGTAAATGTGATTGATTATATGAATATTATAATACACAATTTGGTATATATAATTTAAAAATTATTCATTTGTTTAATTAATGAATAATAACAGATACAACAACATAACTAACTAATAGAATTCTACAAGTGGGGGTGTGGGGAGGGTAAAACGTACGCAAATCTTATCACTACGGCACTACCTCATAGAGATAGAAAAACTATTTTCGAAAAATTCTTGTCTCAAAAACATTAGGCTTCAAAAATAGAATGGATGACTGTTAATTTTATTAATAATTTAAAATATTTAAATTTCAATTAATGAATGGCTGCCATGTGGATAAAATAAGTATTTAATTTATTTTTAAACAAATTTGTTAAGGAGAAGGATATTTCATGCTCCAAAAGTAGATGAGAAAGATATTTTAAGCTTAAAAAATGAATGAAAGATATTTTTATATTATTTTTAAAACCTCTAGGATATTTTAGATTCTACGGAAAAAAAGGAAAAAGAAAGGAAATTCATATTTTGAAAGTGAAAGAGGGCGGGAGGGGGGGGTATCAAAATGGGAAAAGAGTTAAAAAATGGTCAAAATGAGAATAGGGAAAATAGAAGAAACTGAAATAGCATGTCACACATACCTACCCACACAGAGAGAGACACTATATTATATTCTCCTCAACACCCTTTCAGGGGAGAAATTTCTTGGCTTTTCTTTCTTCCTTTTTCAAGAAAACGATTTCTCCTAAGCTTTCATTTCCCTCTTAATCTTGATTTGTCCAGTCACTTTCCCGCTTATATAAACAGAATCTTTATACCATTTGATGCATGTAATGTGAAGAAATTGTTTTGCATTTTTTTTCCATCTTCTTCTCCGCCAACTTTTCTTGGTATAAACTCAACCCCCTTTTTCTTTTTCCCCCATTTAATCGGAACAAAAGAAAAAGAGTGGGAAAAACAAGAATTTTTTTTGGGTAGCATCGTTTCCACTTTTCCATTGCTTTGGTTTCTTCACCAACTCGCAAGCATCTCTTCTCATCGTTTGGCTGTATAAATAATCGTACGATCTCTTGTTAATCCTCTGTATATTCTACATTTTCTGGTGTTCATCTCTGGGTTTTCTTTTTCTTGGTTATGTGAGTTCTGTTTTCATTTCGATATGTTCTATGCAAATGGGTTGATGTTGTGATTTTTATGATTTCTATATTTATCTGTTGATATAGTATATGTATGATTTGATATGGGCTAAACCTCACTTTGTTTAATCGATGCCATACTTGTTACTCTTTAATCAGTAGGTTTTGTTGTTCTAAATCTTGAATTAGATCTATCTTGATTGCTGATTAATTTTATTGGTAATGGGGTTTTGCTATATGCTTTTCCTTTTATCATTGTTTGTGTTCATAGCACATTCATTTTCAATATTGATGTAGAAATTGTCCCTGTGAAGGATGGCAACATTTTGTGTTGAGCTCTTGGAACTCAAGAATTAGTTCCTCTATTCTTCTGTTTCTCTGAGTATTTGTGTTGTACATTCTTGTTCCATCTGAACTAGTTGAAACACTGCTGCTTTTGATCTGGATGATCTTTCATTGACATTATGGTTTCTCTGATCTCAGAATGGCTGCAACAACACTTTACCAATCAGTTGGGACTCTTCAGTCTTGTAGAAATAATGGTAACTCTGGGTTGTGTCCTGATTATGGGCATGTTTCCTTTAGATTGGTGTCCAAGGGTTTCAAGGTTGATGTGGGATTGTTGAGAGGAGGAGGTTCTTGTTCTAGAAAGAGAAGTACTTGTGTAATTCACGCCTCTGCTACTCAGGCTACAGTTTTCGATGAAGCTTCAGCACCATCAAGTACCACTACCAGTGACTCCACCAAGAAAACAAGTATGATAATCCATCACTTGAACTGTTATTTTTAAAAGATAATCATAAGCATAGCATAACATAAAAGTTTTTCATTATCACATTAAGAAGTACTTGTCTCCCTTCCTAGAAATGATTTTTTGGGATAAATTATATGATTGTTTGAAGCTACTACTGTAGCACCACATCTAATTACCATCTTCCCTTTTTCTCTTCAGGTGAAGCTGCTTTGATCCTGATTAGACACGGCGAATCTATGTGGAATGAAAAAAACTTGTTCACTGGTTGTGTAGATGTGCCTTTAACTACAAAGGGTGTGGAAGAGGCTGTTGAAGCTGGGAAACGAATTAGCAATATACCTGTCGACATGATCTATACTTCTGCTTTGATTCGTGCTCAAATGACTGCCATGCTTGCCATGACTCAGCACCGCCGCAAGAAGGTAACTTTGTCAAGTTTGTAATGTTTGGATCTTTCTTACTTTCATTTCACAAGGATAGGACTTGTTTGGGGGGAGCTGTATCACAACAGAGAAATATTATGGTTGATTAGAAGCCTAGTGTGTTTGTCTATACATGCTTTCAAACTGTAGTAGACTCCTTTCAGTTTGGTTTATCCTTCCGCTCTGACGTGTCTGAGGCTTCTATATTGGTACCCTAAAATATGTATCATTGCCACTTCCGTGTCAATTTTAGGTGCCAACTATCATTCATGAAGAGAGTGAGCAAGCAGGAGCTTGGAGCCAGATCTTTAGTGAAGAGACCAAAATGCAATGCATACCAGTTGTAACAGCTTGGCAACTAAATGAGAGAATGTAAAAATATCTTCTCTTTCTAAGGTTATTTTCCTATGTCTTAATATATCAGTTGATGATTCTGATGTATGAGCTTACTATTTTGTAGGTATGGGGAATTACAAGGTCTTAATAAGCAGGAAACAGCTGATAAATATGGAGCTGAGCAGGTTCATGAGTGGCGTCGTAGCTATGATATTCCTCCTCCAAATGGAGAAAGTTTGGAAATGTGTGCAGAGAGAGCTGTTGCCTACTTCAAAGAGCACGTAAGCTGAAGCTTATTTCTGTTCCATCATATTACCAATCCTGTATTAGGTTGTTATGAAATGACATTATGTTGCAGATTGAACCCCAACTGGCAGATGGAAAGAATATAATGATTGCAGCCCATGGGAACTCATTGAGGTCCATCATCATGTATCTTGACGAGCTAACATCCCAAGAGGTGGAATTTCAAACTTATTTGAATCTCTTGCATTTTTAGTCTTGTCCTGTTAAGAAACATTACGAATTGGAACTCTACTTATCAGGTTATAAGCTTGGAACTTGCCACTGGAATCCCCATGCTCTACATATTCAAAGAAGGAAGGTTTATTCGCAGAGGAAGTCCTCCAGCACCAACTGAGGCAGGGGTCTATGCTTACACGAAGGTATGTAACTTCTCAAAGTTATGTTTGAATTTGTTTTGTCTTTGTCTAGACGTCACATTCTATTGGCCCTCGAGTGCAAAGGCGGAAGGGAGCTTGACTGCAAGACCATTAGCCTTAGTCGTTTAGTCAAAGCCGTACATATGCCCCTGCTCAATCATTCTATCATTCGAATTAACAATTATATGAAAGTGCAGTCTGAAAGAATCCTGTTGCTCAACTGGTTAATTTGCTTTAAGGGAACAATAAAGAAAAATAGCTTTGAACATGCAAAGGTTATTATAGGGCATAACAATTGGGTTATAGCACAAAGTTGAACTTTAGACAGTTCGCTAAACAAGTATGAAGCTGTGTAATCATGTAGTTAAGAATCAGAAAATTAGGTTGTTGCCACCTTTAACAAAGACCAAACAGAGGGGGTGCTTGCTTCTATAGCATAGCAAAATGACAAAACAAGTAGTCTTTAAATTTGTTTAAAGTCTTGCATTATAGCGTTTAGCCTATAATAGCTAATTGAATATCTTTGTATGACGAAGTACTCCTTTCTTTTTCGTAATCACAGAAATTGGCTCAGTACAGACAAAAGCTAGATGATATGTTTGAGTAAACTAACAAGGTATGTCAATTTACTGGTGTAGTCTTCCTTGAAACACCTGCTATGATTCTTGAATCTAATTATCTCATGGTTTGTGCAGGGATTTGCTATCAGTTGAAGTAGATTTGATATACCTCTTGGAGACTCTTGCAAATGGAAGTGCTTTGTTGTTTCCTTTTTACCTTCAATGTAGTCTTTCGCATAGATGGGCCAAACAACTCGGCCACATTTTTCATAAATGTTGTACTGTATGTGTTGATGCTGTGAATTGTAATGTAGAATATGTTGGTTTTGATCAGTATGAGTAGACAGAAAAAAGACAATGAGAGCTAATAGTGTTTTTGTTCATCTATACATCCCATAAACAAGACAATGTAGAATATACATGGGGGGTTTCTTTTCTCAGCTAGCTATGTGATTCCATTTGCATTATGCTATTTCTTTTCTTTTTCTGGCATTATGCTTATGTTCTCTTCTTGATATGGAAACACAGTTTGTTTTGTTGATGAAAAGAGCTTTGATTTTATTGAAATTTATAGAAACCTAATATGTCAGTAATGTTAGGAGACGACCATCTGATGGTCAGATGGGTACTCCTCTAGGGCCACTTTAGAAGGACTGGATGGGTACTCCTCTAGGGCCACTTTAGTACAAATTAGAAGGATTGGAGCAGTTGGATGTTGCTCGGTCCTGCTATAACTTAACCACCAAAAAGCTTTGCATTGATTTGTGTGCAGCCTGGTTCTTTTTCCCCACCATTATGTATCAATTATTCTTCACTCTGCAACACTGCAGAAATTGTCTCTTGCAAAATCAACCTACTAAGTTCATCAATATCTTAGAATGCTATCTGATGCTGAAGGAATAGGGCTAAAGCTTCTTTCTCATTTTCTGTGTTGGAGAATTGGTATATCCGTTCTGAACAAGTATATGCAAAACATCCAAAAGAACTAGTATAAAAATATCATTCAGTACATCACCTGGATTAAGTTCTTAACCATTTGGCGAAATGGTTAATTTGCCCATGTAGTGAGCATTTAGTCAGAAAACTTGGACCAATTAAAAAGGGAAACAGTAAAACTAAAAAAAGTTGGAAGACATTGCCCTCAGTTACACTGCTTTAATATGTCAATGTTCTCATTTTTACTGTCAGTTCCAGGCAATGTTTCTTCAATTGATAATTCATCAACATCAAGAGAAGGTTTCTCTGCTGTCTCATCTAAGAATTCAGAATTTGTTGGCTCTAAAGAGGGGTCAGCTGCCACCGTTGGTTGTGCACTTGATGCAGAAATATCGTCTTTCTTCCAGAAAGAAGACAACTTTTTTTCATCTTCTCTCATCCTCTCAGCATATTTATTGATATCAAAATCAGCCTTATCATCTCCGCCAAATGCAGACTCCACCAGACTCATGTCAAACAGTTCTTCCATCATTTTCTTGCTGTTGGGGTCATCTGAGTACATAAATTTGACTTTGCTGGCAGTCTTTGGGTCCAAAAAAGGCTTTGCTACCTGCACCATTTGGATAAATGCATCATCTTAATATTTGAGAAAACGGAGTTCATAGGGAATTCCTTGGAATCAAGCAAAAGTAACCTTAAGTAATGCAACGACTTGAAATGCTTAAAATTAGAGCATGCACATATTTTTTTGATACAGGAAATCTCTTATTTTCAAGATGATCTTTAGTTTCAATATTAAGATTGGAGGTCACAGTCCACGCCAATGATTATAATCGGAAGTTCATTTAGTACACATTATAAAAGGCAGAATCCTGTTGCGTGACATTCACAAAATTAACAAATGCTAACTAAAACAAGTTTGAGGGAAAATACCTTCCAAAATGGTTCAAATATTTTGGGTGCATCATATAAAATAGCTATGCCCAGCCTTTCAGGATAATGGTCTTGCAAAACATGTGCCGTTTCTTTTGTCACCATGACTGAGATATTCGACAGATTGAATCCATGAAAATCAATCAACCAGACCATCTGTTCCTGGTCTTCTGGGAGATTTACAACAGCACTTTCCATGCAATATACTAAATACTTGATTTGTCCTTTTACAGACTTAGTGTTCTGCAAGGAGAGACAAAATGTTATTATCAAGCTTGTGTAAGGTCCTTGTGGCCAAACATTAATTGGTATGACTTATTAATTGCAGGTTTTGAAGTATATTTTCTTAGTTGCAGACAGACGAGAATAGTAAATTTGAATCAGTTCATGAAATAAAGGTAACATAATAACACAAAAATAATGACATAGATATTGTAGCTTTGAGGCCTATAATGCAGAGATCCTATATTTGCCTCGACATACCCATGTCAAAGAGATTTGACATATTTATGACTACTTGAAAATTCTTCATAATACTCTAAAAAATAGCGAATAACTGCATTAGCCCTTATAAAATACTCAAAACACACACCTGTATCAAGTACCATCAACAAATAAATGAGTCCACATACTTAGCGGACTTCAAATGGTTTTAAAATGTTCATTTTCCTTGAAATTGTTTTCTCAATAACCAATTGGATAAGAAAACCATAAGTGATATGATAGTAACACACAAGTATTTTACCCAAGAAAGAAAAAGCAAAACTGAAACTTACCTGGCAACGAGGTCTCATAACAAGAACTGGCCTCCCACACTTGTCTGTATAGTTTGACCTATAAATTTTGCCTGTTTCTGCTTCCTTAGCCACATCATCCTGTATCAAAGAAATGTTCTTTAGAAAGAATTTAAAAATAGCAAGAAACAACAGAGGATACTATTATCAGCATGATCAGCACAGATGCTACTATCAGGTTTCAAGGTCACAATCTTGCCGATACAGACTTGAGGCAATGCACAAAACAATCCGTCGGGAAAAAAATCACCAATAAATAATAATTATGAAGCATATCGTGCCAAAGTTCTAACCATTGAGGAGGCGTAAATATCAAAAGAAGTTAATTTTTTTTTTTTTTGGACAACCAAGAAATCCGTCCGTGGCGCCCCTTGAACCAATCATAGCCTTCTAAACTCGGTGATTTTAAGAAATAAAAGCCTTCTAAATTAAAAGAAGTTAATTTTAATTAACAAAAATACCATTTTCTCTCCTCCATAAAACCGAAAATGACAAGAAAAAGGAAACAAACACCCATAAATGCAGGTTCCATAAGTTCATCAAGGAATAAGAGCCAAACAAGCAGATACACACTCTTTTGAAGATGGTAAAAAAGGACATGACAGAGAGAGGAGGGGGATTCTGTAACAGTACCCAGAGAATTTCTTCAGGCTTGCAATTCAATCTCCACTTCAGGCTCGCTTTAAGCATCTTAACTGCCTTCTTCACATTCCAGCTTCGAGCCTCTAAATATCTTGAAATGGATGCATCAGAACAATAAAGGGCCAACTTACCTGAAAGCGGCCCAATCATCTTTCTCACCTCATCAATCTGCGAGAAATAAAGTACTGTTTATTACACAACCCAGCTAAAAACAATGAGAGGAACTTTAAAAATTGAGATACCTTCTTCTGTTCTTCTTGCGGTCTCAAAGAATTCTCAAAGCCATTTGGCGTGGATTTTGTTAGACCAGTACTCATCGTTTTAGGGAATTTTACTGGTGTAATCAGTTAAACTATTCAGCCACTGCACGCTGTAATGAAAATGACTACAAAGTAAACTTTCATATGTAATAGTAGAACGCTGACAAGAACACAGCTATAACCACGGATCAGAACAAACGCAACTCAAGCAAGAGCCACAGATTGAAAAAAAAAACCCCATAAATGTAGCAGAAAATAGTTGCAACTTTTCATTGTCTTATTGAAATCTTATTAAGATCAAAAAACGAAAAATAAATAAAAGCCCATATAATTATTTGTTCAGGCAGCCCTTTATTGTCAAGGACATAAGGAGAAGAGAACCATTTCCCCATCAGAGTGATGAACTTTTGCAAGATGTGAACATGAAAGAAACACCTCCCAGTATTAGCAACTGTGGGGAATTGCAAATTCTGAACATAAACCTCGAAGTTATAACTATTTCAGAAATGACATTAGTTGCACGAAGCTTGAATCACATTTACAAAACATACCAAGTATCTGCTTTCCCATTTATAATGCTAACAAGAAACTTGCTGCTCGCAACTTGTGTAAGCAGGATAATCTATTGAGCACCATATAGTAGATGATAAATCCTATACAGCCTCCAACAGTTCATGGGACTCATGCAGGGAAAGCCATAATCGTCTAGCAATGACCATAATTTTTCATATGACCTCATTATCATCTTTGACTAGATATTTCATGTATGTTTACTACTAGCCTTTGCATGTTTTCATTTGCTAGCTTCCATTAAACTAAGATCAGAATTAGAATATTTTGAATGTTTAGCCCTTAAACTAAATGTTAAAAGCATCAAAAGCCTCATTGTGTATCTTAATCATAATATCTTATGGTATGGAACATTAAAGATTATAGTTCCTCTACCACTCCGCGTCCCTAGATCCGCCCCTCTCTGCCAGTACATTAGCATCTCAAAGTGGAACTCACCAGCAATTTGCAACAAATCTTCTGATATTGATATATGAAGTCCAAAGGCAACTGATGGCATTCTATCTAAAAAATGATAACGGAACATTCTCAACACTTTATACCAGAAACCACCAACACAAATTTAGCATTCTCTTTTCAATTGCCAAATATGTCATTAAGTCATTTAGGCATTTACATGCCATGTCCTAACCATATTTCACGGACAAAAACTCTACAGAGAAGCAATACATTTTGTATAAAAATCTACAAATTACTAGATTGATGATTGAAAAGTCAAGATTCAAACTAAGAGAAGCTTTGAGAAGAAAAATGTGTTATCGCGCACCATGATTTCCCATTCACATTCCTAAACGTAAACACAAAAATATTGCCAATTTCCATTAAGATCTTAAGGAGCAATATAAACCTATATTAATGGTTTGGCTGCACGAGATCAGAAACAACATTTAGAATCTATCAAGCTCTTCTTCATTTCCACTGTCATTAAGGGACCTTTTATTGATGAAAAGATAGTCATCATTCATAAAATCAGTTTTGCTCAAATATGAGCAGCAACTCTAGGTGAAGCTCCCATGTCCGGAGGTAATACTCGACGTTCACATCTCATTTCAGTGATTCTTATTCCAAAAAAACACCACTTTATTTTTTTTTACACAAAAAAAAAACTTTACTTTTCTCAAATTCTGGGAGTAGCCTGAGATTTACCCAACTAAGACCAAACCTACTTTTCCTAAACCAAGAAATAATAAGAAAATTAAATGATCTGGTCAAAATTCAACAAATTATTGTCCTCAATCTTCAGAATTCCTCATAATTCCCAAGAATTATACAGAACTCATTGATTGAAAATTTGCAATTTTGCAGAGACTTTCCAGTGTGCAGTGCAAACATAAAAAATTTACCCTTGTTTCTGAGGTTTTAACATGATTTTAAGTCCAATTGTCCAAATCATCAGACCAAATAAGCTTATTAGCTTGTTACCAGCTAACTCATGATTTCTAAAAGTCAGGAAGCATAATTCCTCTAGCTCTAGTGATGGTAGAATTCAATAAACAGGCAATAAGCTCAAGAAAACAATAACCCAGAAATCATTTTCAAAAAAAGAAAAACCCCAGAAGAGGACTTGAGGAGTTGTTACCTGGGTAACTGTAAATTTGAAGAATTGGATAATGGTAAAGAAGATGTCCTGAATGATCAAGAACCAGGGTCAACAGGAAAAAGGTCAGTTTTTGGCAGAGATTACAGAGGTGGATTATACATAGTTTATAGTGATTAAACATAAATAAAAACTGAGAATAAAATAATACAAATGTAAGAAATGGCGCACAACATGTGAGAAAATATGTAGATGATGACTATGTTGCCGGTTCTATTCTTTTCATTATTACTTAAATTTGTTGGATTTTTTTGATTTAAATTTATTATTAGATAATAGTTAAAAAAAAATATTTTATGCAAGAATAGTTTGATGCAATCACATTTTTACTAGTAATGGATTATTAATTTTGCAATTCCAATAATGAAAAGTTATCAGATTCTTAACGATTTTAATTTTCTTTAATTGATTAATTAATAACCTGATAGTAAATTATATAATTATATTTATATTCTTCGAATAGATATATAAAGCCCTATTCATCACACCAAACGTTCCTTTAGAATTTAATTTCATACTTATATTTCTGATTGTATCAAACTCTCAATTATTCTATAATGCAATAGTCTTTACTTTTGAATAAAATACAATTTGTCAACTTATGTGCATTGTTCATTTAATTTGTCACCTTGCTTCTAAGTGATTTTTTTTTGTGTCAAATTTTAATAGTTAAATCGATAATCAAACTATAATGATCAGTAATTGATAGTCAATATTTAATAATTTTATAACGACCTACATGCTCACAAATCAATAATTGATATAAGTTAAACTGATAAACTTCGAAATCAAACTGAATCGATCGATATACAAATCTAAGCAACGAAAAATGATATTATTTGTTTAAAACTTATATTTATTAAAATAATATAATATATCACATAACATAATATCGTATAGTACGGTACATTGTGAAGTAATACGTAATAATTATTTAAACAAAAGTGTAAAATAACCTCCTTGGTGATGACAAAAGACAACGACAACATCGTCAAAACCTGAAGCAGGTAAGGTTAGTTTTACTTTTGGTCCCTCCAGTTCGTCAAGTTGACTATTAGTACAAGCAGGGGCGGACATGGTACAGTAAAGTACGAGAATTTTGATTTTTTAATTTTAAATTATAATATTATTATATTAAATTAATATGATATGATAAGATATTTCAAAGCTCAGTCTTGATATTTGATGCTATCAGTAATCATAATTTGGTTGAATTCAAGAGTATCTCAATTATATTATAATATAACTTTATACATGTAGAAATCTTTAAAAAAGGAAAAAGTACAAATTATTTGTCAATTTTGTAAGTCTATAAGCCAAATTAAATTAATTAAACTCAAAATCTTTTAACTTTGAATTTTTTCTAACTTCTTGGATTTTTAAGTTTTTTCGATAAAGTATTATACAAATATATTATTAGCTTGTGCTTCAAATTTTTCTTTAGTCATATCAAAATACAACTTTGATATAAGTGGTGATACTAAAATATTCAATAAAATAATAATAAAATTACAAAAAATTAAATATCGCAAATAAATAAGTCATAATAAAAGTGATCATAATTTTAAAATATTAAATCATGTTAAACTAGGTCTAATAAGTATTAGTTAAATGACTAAGCATTAAAGAAAAACTATTCTAAGGTTGGTGTATTTTATAATTGTTTAACCAACGTAAAACCAAAGAATAAATACTCAATATGATTATCATTCTTAGGTTTGAATTTATTTTTCACTAGCATTAATATTGATTTAATTTTTTATTTGAACTTTATTAGAGATACTAATATCTATGGACTATAATGTTTATTGGACCATTATATTCAAAATTTTAAGTCAAATTTGAAATAGTATGTTAAAGGATAAAAACTATGAAAAAATATAATTATAAATTATATCAAATTAAATATTTTCATGTATATATATATATATAGATCTGATGCATGCATTTTTTTATTTGATTTTGTTCACTCTTAATACTATATATCTATCTACCTTATCATGCCCATCCCTAACAATAAAGGCTTCTCGATTCGTAATCAGAAATATAAATATAGATAAAAAAAAGAGCTATCCTCAATTTTAATTTTGATTTTTTCCACAATTCGATCTTCTATCACCAAAGAAAAAGTCATTACTATCTTATTTACTTTAATTCTGATAAACTAACTACTTTTTACTACAAATACAAACACAAAAAATTAAACTTAGTGCTCATATTTTAACATAAACAAGAAAAAAAAGGGAGAAGAATGAAAGCAAAAAATGGAACGAAAGTTCAACTTCAAGAAAACATCATGTAATACGTAAAAAAAGATAATCTAAAAGACTATTTTAACAAAATTCCTAGAGTGTGATGATGCAAATAGATTTACTTCCATCAATAAAATTAAATGTTTTAAAGCAACAGTTTTCTAGAAGATTTTGTTAAATTTAAAGATTTTCTATCCTTTCACGTAGGAAGCTCCTAAAATTCCAATTTTGCGTAAGGAAATGATTATAAGAAACTTCTTTTAAAAATTCAATTGTGATTATAAAGTTCAATCTTTTGTTCTAGCCTCTCTTAATGTGGATATTGTTGGGCTATATTATTAATATAGTATGATATTGTCCACTTTGAATTAAATCTGTATATTATTTTGTTCAACGCACAACCAACAAATATATATAATTGTCTTGTGATTTTTCTCTTTTTAATATTACTGAAAAATATTTCACTCTTACTAAAGGGTCTTAAAGTTTGAACTCTCTGAATAGAAAAACTCAAGAAGGAAACATTTCCTCTTTACACTGTGAAAAATTAGAATAATCAGTTCAGTAAGTTTTGAATACAAAATGACTATATCAAAAAATGAAAAAAGTAATTTTCCAATATTAGGTTTATTATATGCAAACTTACCTTGTATTTCTGTCAGATGCTATTTCAAAATTTGAACCCGTGATCTCTTGATCACATGACAACAACTTTACCCGTTACTCCAAAGCTCTTCTTTCTCAAATCTCTTTATTGATTAGTTAAATTACTTTATTCATTGTGTACTTAATTATAATCTCTCTTGATTGATGTTAAAATAATAATACAATGAGTGAAGGCAAGCCAATTAGGGCTTGAAAGCACAAGGACAAACAGAGTTGTTGAAATGAATGGAAACAAAAGACATAAGACATACCTTACAGCCCATATTGGCATGCCAACTTTCACAAGGGCCTCGCCCCCACTCCTTCCTACCCACTCTATGCCAAGAGAGATGAATTTAAAATTTTAAATTTTGATGAGTCTGATTATATTTATTATTTAAATGTTAGATCGGATTGGACACATCAGAG
>DF357299.1:159679-189395 GCA_000787875.1 Solanum virginianum | reverse complement strand
GAGCAGAGTTCCATGTTTCAGAGCGCCTTCAATGAATTCAGTAACTTTCTGAAACAATTAACTCAGTTCTCTTTCAGCCCTGGGCTACTTTCATGGACTAGTTGTCTTGTTCAAATTCAGGATATAAAAGAAAGCTGTAAAGCCAGTATCAGACATACTACTTACAACATGCTGCAAAGTCTCTAGGGTCAGAACATCAGGGTCAACTCCAACAGATCCCTGTGCACGACCAGCAGCAGCAGCAACTGTTAGTTCTCTTTGAAGGCTAGATATCTGCTGCGACAACTGAGTTTCACGAGCTCTCAACTGGTGCATCCACCCATAAACTTCATCACGACTCTTCATCAAAAGCTGTACATTAGAGCTGCTGAATACCTGATGTTAAGCTGCCAAGTGTCTGTTTGAAAAGAAGCTCAAAACAAATGAAAATGTTGTACATATCAAGAACTTCAAGTCATCATTCATTTCAAACATTTACCTTTATAATCTGTCAGTCAGCAAAAGAACTTCAGGCCCGACTGAGCTCCCATGCTGAAAGTCCCATTAACTCAATAAATCTTCCAAGAGTACCATCACCATAATCAACCTGATCTCTTTCCTTCTAACATTCCCACCCATTCTCTTCATTGACAAGAATTCTTTTGTCAAACCATATTCTGAATATGAAATCAGCTTGACCAGCTGTGTTATCAACCTCTGTCCAAGCCAGGAGCAGTCTTCAGGAACAAAAATGCTTCCTTACTTCCATATAGCCTTCCATTCTTGCACCACCAAGGAGTCCTTTCAAACAAACCATGTTGCACATGAGATCAGCATGCGTAGAGCTGCACCATCAACCAATTTCCATAGCCAGGAGCAAAGACATAACATCAGGAACAAAAATGATTGGTCCCTGTGATATGTGGCACATATTCACCAACATCAACTACAGGTCTCTTCTTCCAATTCCAGCTGTATTTTGCCTCCTCTGTATACCATATTGCCAGGCATCTCTAGATCTATCAGCAGATTGATCAAAATCATTCAATGAATTCTCCAGTGATGGCTTAGGAGGCCTGTAACTTCCATTCCTTACATGTAATGAATTTGGCTTTTCATCATCTTCTGAAGGTGTTCCTGACCTGGACTCCATGTGAGAATCGTATATTCTATGTCGTAAGCCAGATCTCAAACCTCGATTATTGGTCGGTGGAGGAGCATGAGAAGCTGCCATGGGTGGTAAGAAGTCCTTAGGCAAAGAATCCATGTCCATGTAACATTTTCTGGTTTTGGCATCGGCAATCAATGCAGCCCAATCTTCTGATTGCACCAGAGCATTGGCATTTCCCATTACCTGTTAAGAGAACATTAAAGAGTAAAGTTGTTATTGACCAGTATGTTGCCGCTTGCACTATAGAATATGAGTATAGCAATATGCACATAACGGAGACCGAAGAAACATACCCAAAGAGCTCGTCTTGCACGAGTAAGAGCAACGTTCATTCGTCGTATATCTGCAACAAACCCAACCCCATGACCTGAGGCACGTACACATGACATTATAATAACATCACGCTCTTGACCCTGGAAAGCGTCCACAGTATTTATGTAAATGTCTTTTCCTTCTTCCGAATTTAAAACATCCCCAAACTCCCTTTGGAGGCATTTAAGTTGCAGCTTGTATGGAGTAATTATACCTACAGTAACCTTCCCAATTCCAAGAGATTTAGAAGTTTTTTGAAGATGCTCATACAAACGAAGACAGAACTGTGCTTCATGTGTATTCTGATATGAAACAGATCCACCTCTATGTGATTCCCGACCATGTGTAATGTCATAAAAGATGTAAGGCTTCAGTAAAGGGTCCTTGTAGTAAACTTCGTCAGGCAGATTGACAACACTTTCACTGTCACTAAGGCGACCTTGATAAAAGTACCTAGAAGGAAAATCCCTAATTTGTGGGTGCATCCTGTACTGCACTGATAACAACATAGTTGGGCAGCCTGCTTGCTGAAACCTCTCAAAGAGGCTTCTACTGTACATCAAAGTTCCAGCTGCTTTGCTGATAACCGTAGCAGGAAGCTGCTGCGGATCCCCAACAAGAACACACCGTGCTGCACCAAGAGAAAGAGGAGGAAGGACTCCTACTTCACTGGCCTGGGCTGCTTCATCAATGACTACCATGTCAAAACCATGGGTAAGACGAGAGAACAATTTCCTCCCACTACTTGAGACAGTAGTGAAAACGATTTCAGCTTCATTGGCAAAACTAGCCTCCAGACTAGCACGAGCTTCCTCCATGTTGAAATTGTTACCACCACGGAACCTACTCTCCAAAATCAGAAGCCGGGACATCTCCACCAGTATTTTATCTCTATTCTCAACCACTGCCGCAAGGTTCTGCAATAGAGTGTCTCGATTTTGATCCCTAGCCATAAGAACATCAGGGTCAACTCCAACAGATCCCTGTGCACGACCAGCAGCAGCAGCAACTGTTAGTTCTCTTTGAAGGCTAGATATCTGCTGCGACAACTGAGTTTCACGAGCTCTCAACTGGTGCATCCACCCATAAACTTCATCACGACTCTTCATCAAAAGCTGTTCAGTTCTCCGCTCCACAGAAACTGCTTGGGCAGCACGCGTCTGGGAATCCACCCCAACTCGTGCAACATCAGGCCGATAAACTTTCATCTCGCCGTCAATGAATCCACGATCAAGAACACGTGCAAGAAGCTCGTCAGTTGCAGCATTTGAAGGAGCACAGACAAGTTAGTCATGGAGATCATGAAAAATACACCAATAATCATATAGCCAACTTTGAGATGACACAAAAATTCTTCCATCCCACAAGCTATCCTGATGATTGAGATGCCCACCAGATGAAGCTGGATCTGAAGAGATTCTGATCCATGCTTAGCAGAACTTCATCAATGGATCCAGTAACAACATTATCCGAGTTATTCTCGTTGTTCTGCTTATAGCTTTCAGGAGCAAGTTTCTTGAGCAATGCTGTGTAATAGTGCTGATACTGAACAAGATGGATGACATTCAGCATTCCCCACACTGTGTGTGTTTTACCCGTACCAGGCGGCCCTTGAACCAGAGTAAAAGGCCATGGATCTTGCCTCTTTGTCATACCATTAGTTCCAGCAGCTGTATGTGTTGCAGCCCATTGGATTGCTGCTAGCTGTGGTTCATTAAAGGTCCTGTGCAAGTGGTCAGTAAAGTTTGGTGTAAAGCAGTCCGGCATTGCAGGTGTCTGCTCTTCGTATTTAGGGAAGTGTTCCGGACTTGGCTGAAGAATTGCATTTTGCATCTACACATAAGACCATAATTCTTTATTCAACTAGTAAACAAGCAGAAAAGGCATTTCTAGGAAGAGTTGGCCTTAAGATATAACCTGCAGATTAAGACGCCGAAATGCATGCAAAGCAACATATTCTCGTTGGGTGGTAGCTAGAGAACCCAGAACAGTCAGAAACCAGATGCCTCTTGGTTGCAGTTTCCGCAGTATGTGATCACTACCAATATTGCTGAAAGAACAAATACAAAGACATTTATAGCTCACTACTCACTAGTAACAGAAGGCAGAAAAGATTAAAGAGTAATCACTGACCTGTTGGAGTCATATGGATCTCCAATGTAGAAGTGCAGGATAGCTCCGGCAGGGTCTCGGGTATCAATAGGTATGTGTCGCCTCACAGTACCAGCCACACGACCACTAATTTCGGGCTCATCACCATCCCCAAATGTTGAAGTGCCACTTCTCCGTGATCGGGCTGCTTAATTGGTACGAAAATATTAAGGAGGAACATAGGAAATTTGAAATGCACACCAACAAAATGTAATAGCACCAACCTGATCCAGGACGTGGAGTGGAGAGAACTGCTACATCTCCCTCTTTGAATAACCACTTCCACTCACAATCTGGAAAAAGGATTACATCATACCATCCTGTGCAGAAGAAACAAAGTGCTGATTAGAAAGGGAGGAAAAGAAATTCAGCTAGGCCGACCATAACTTCCTGACTCTTAAAACTTTCTATTTAATGTGCATGTGTGTGTTTTTTCTCTCTCAGAGTGAAGCTGTTCTAAGAGTAAGCTATATAAGTGGACCACCCAAACACTCCTGCTATCCTTGATACAGTAAAGTCTTGTCATGCTTGATACTTAAAAAAACTGGGAAAACCTAGAGATGAAATGAAAAAATGAATTCCTGAAGAGCAGCTCAAAGAGGAGACACAACATTAATTGTTCGACCTCCTTTGTCCCCACTGAATGATGAGGGAATTGAATAGCTTTCCAAATACGTATTTGGGATAAACAAAGTTGTTCCTCATATCCAAGTCAAAAGATAAAATAATTATATAAATAAAGTTGACACAATGTACCTCTTTCTCGCCGTTCAATATTTTTAATATGGACCTTCACATGAGTTCCTGTGTCAACCATCTCCTCCCAAGTACTGTACAGCTGGGCCCGGCATTCCTCAAAGAGCAAGGGTTCAAAGACCTTAACATACTCTTCCACAGATTCAAAGCGACCAGGTACACACTGAAGCTCCGCTTCATCTGACATGAAGAGAAGTTCACCCCTCAATAATACATGATATGATGGAACTTCATGCACCACACCACTTTTTAACATATCAAAGGCAAATAAGAAATTGAAAAAAAAAATCCTTATGAGGCTCAAGGAACAGTACAATGTGACTCACTAAACATGCCTAAACAGGTGCTTCAGAGGAGCAAACCGAAGAATCATTAAACAATAAAGTTAGCTAACAAAAAAATGAATTCAGAACTTTATCCTGATACACAAGAACAAGTTAGTCATGGAGATCATGAAAAATACACCAATAATCATATAGCCAACTTTGAGATGACACAAAAATTCTTCCATCCCACAAGCTATCCTGATGATTGAGATGCCCACCAGATGAAGCTGGAGGATCCCCTTTGCTATGCATGGGCCTGAGTAATATAAACACCACCACTTAATAAACTAAAACAGTAAATCCTGCCTCACCAAGCATTCCATAGTACAGGAAGCTAAATACGGCCAGTAAAATAACCTAGAAGAAAGCGGCAGTAAAACACATATTATTGAATACACTTACACCATCATATGGAAGCTGACTGATCATAAAGAAAGAGAGATGTGACAATGTTCAGCTGGTCAAACGGTACTTGTTTATAGCTTTCCAATGAAAACAAAAAGAAAGTTGTATGATCCAGAAGACTAGGAAAATAAAAATACAAACATAAAAGAAGTTAAAAGAGTTAATCAGATCTTGAATGACCACTTCGGTACAGGGCCCAGTGGAAAAAAACCCTCACTTCTTTTAATAAACCTAGAGCAAAGATGAATTTCATACTATTCATGAACAATAATTTTATAGAGCACAAGAAAAAGTGAGGGATTTGCTTGTGCACCACTCATTCTGACAACATTCTACGGAAATTTTTTTTATCCTTAGCCTCTCTACCAGGAGAAATAACTAAAGAAATCCAGGACAAGATCAATACTTATCTCGCATCACATACCACTAGGCAAAGTTAGAGCAATGCTCTCTATTGAAACCTAAGTTGAAGCATCAGAAAGATGGACATACCCCAAACTAGAATCAACAGGAAAAATTTATCTACGTCGCTAGCCTAAAAAGCACAGAGATGACCAAAAAGTTCAAGATAGAAGACTAACAAAGCAATTTATCAACAAAAAATAATGGTAATAATCACAATGATGAAAGATGAGAATAATAATCAAGTGGAACTCAGAAGTACCTGGATGTTGCCAAAACTTCTCGTTTGTCACCTCACGAATAAGGCGTTCTACAGATGTATCTTGACATGGGCTACTTACTATAGGTTGCTTCTTGGATGGAGGTTTTTTGGCTCCCAATTTTGGATCCATGGAATTTTGATTCGTCAGAGCAGGCTTCCTACCAGGAAACTGTGAATTTCTACTTTGCCTCTGATCTGTCGGATGTTTCCAAGAACTCTGTCTAGGTATAGGTGGTGTTTGAGCCTCTGACGTGAGGTCAGTAGCACTATTCATCCGTCTTGGCCGACCTAGAGGTGTTAGGTTCACATCAGCACTGGATTCAGACTTAGAATCAGTAGATTCCATAGGCAAGTTCCCTTCATTACTTGAATCAATTTGTTTCACATCTTTGACAAGTAGCTGACTCTGCTTTTCCCCATTCTTCTCAGAAGGGGGAGGAATATTACGAGACTCTTTCACAGTGCGAGTTGTAACAGGTGCGGGAAAATTTTGGCGCCTACTAGTACTTTTTTGAGAACCTGCCTGTTTAACATCTTCCAAATCAAGAAACATGGTCTGCCTACTGCGCTTCTTTCCCAGCATCGCTTCCTTCTGCTGGTCAACCTTAGGGCGCTTACCAAAATTGTTAGCACATTTTAATGCATGACTTGCCTCAACACCTCTAATCTCTCTATGCTTTGGCACCTGACCAGAATCCTCCTGACCATCCATGGTGATATCAGCTTTACTACTGGTTTCAGAATTTCTGCTACTATTACTTTTCCTGTCACTTGTATCGCGATCTAATTCTAAAGAAACATTGTAATTGTCAGCATTCCTTTTCTCATTATCCT
This sequence comes from Solanum virginianum, assembly GCA_000787875.1. Classification (NCBI taxonomy): domain Eukaryota; kingdom Viridiplantae; phylum Streptophyta; class Magnoliopsida; order Solanales; family Solanaceae; genus Solanum; species Solanum virginianum. The sequence goes on along the minus strand of DF357299.1, from coordinate 182,797 downwards.
GAGAGGCATTATCAACAGAGCCAACTTTATCAATATTGCTCACCGGCTCAACAGCTGATTTCTCCTGCGAAGCTTTATCAACATCAGTATTCGACTTATCATATAAGCCAGAACTTTTATCTGCACATGTTGAACCCTCTGCATCAGACCATTCACCTTCTTCCTTTTCAGCCACTTGCATATCAAGAGAATTTAGATCTGGCTGGAGCAAAGCTTTCATTGAATGTTCCTGACTTGATTTAGATAATGAAGCACTACCCGAAGTCGAGGGCCCAGCACTCCCATGTTCCTCAGGAACTCTAGATGCCTCTGCACCTTTTGACCGAACAAAGGGCTGAAAACCTGAAACTGAAGAGGCATGGGAAAATGCATGATTGTTTACTATCCCGGGAGGATCAACAGAAGATGCCAAAAACTCAGAAGTGTTGGTACTAGAAGAGGGAACTGCTCTCTGAGGCTGGATACAGAGGACACCATCATTAACCTGGTCATCCTCAGCAGGGGGTTCATTAAGATCAAATAACGCCCTTCCTTTAGAACCCATCTCAAATATAATTGCATATACACTGAATAAAAAGAGCTTACAACGCCAACTCTCGCGAATATTTAATTCTCGCAGAGCTATTGGCAACTATTCTAACCTCTTTATTGCTCAAAGAACATTAAAAGCAAGACAGACTGCAATTTCGGGAACGCAACAATCTTGATTAAGGACAAAAGTCATAGCCATCAACCAAAACACACAGATTCACAACTCACTCTAAAACATAAAGTTTACATCATCCTCGTCTATTTGGAACTAAAAACATGAAGCAAGTGAATTTCTTTAGTAGCAGTCAGCACTCACAGCTACAGCTGCAAAACCTTAAAACAGGAACATATAGTTATAGCCTGCATGATCAAATTAATATCTCAATCAGCAATTCATCTTTCAGGAAAAAAATAAAAGGAAAACCAAAAGAAAAAATCAGGCATAAGCTATAATCAGGGGGTTAAATTCTTAAATCTTAATGATTGTTACAGTAGCATAAAAACTAACTGTGTCATAATCAATGAAACAATAAAGAGAAGGCCAAAAGACACTGAAAAATCATCACCAGCTTGTAAGTTCAATTCCTATGCAACACCGTGCACTTGTGTATGAGCCTCAACAACGAAATACGAGGAAAATGAACTACAGGACTGAGAGGATAGCAAAATGGGCTATAGAGATTAATTATATTGCACAAATTCCCAAGGAAGTAGCAGTTCTTTTCAATACTAGTGCCTATATTTCTCCTTTTCCTTTTATATCCCGGTGTCCAGTGCACACTTCAACTATTCCAAGAGAAACTACCTCTCACCAGCAAAAGGTATCAGACAGATGGAACACCTCAAATTGGAATTTGAACCTAAGGCCTCATGTTCTCACCCCACTTCACTGCCCACTAGGGAACACCCCTTGGGTGTGATTCGTACCTATATTACACACGTGATTTATCCAAATGCTGTATGACAAGGTCCTCTCATAGCATTCCAAAAGATCTATAGCTGGATAGATAAGACGAAATGATATTCCCCTAATAAAAACTACATCTAACAAACCCTATCCTCAATCTTTCACCTCTATTAATCAAACCCCCATAATCCACCAATACAAAACTCATCAAATAATATCTCCAATAACACATAAACAGTCCTATCTTTCCAATTCCCCACAATAAAATATACAGTAAATAACGCACAAACAGTACCGAACGCCACAAAATAAATGATGCATCAAAAACAAATCCAACCAATGTGACAAAACAGCACTCAGTACACACCATGAATAAATAAATACAGCTAACAACAACCATCACCCCAACTAAATCACCCCTAACACCCTTCAAGATTTGTACCAGATTGACCCTACCAATCAAAACCCATCAAACAGATTCAATCTTTAACCAAAATCAACTAGGGTTTCCAAAAAATCACAACAGCCAATCAAAAAAAAATTTAACCCATTAGTCAATTTACCACAACAATTCTCAATTTCACATGTAATATTCACTTCAGATCAAACCCAATTTAATCCACTGAATAGTCTCTTTTTCGATCTATTTTCATACAAAGTTTATTCGATCTATTTTCTTCACTATTTTACTATTAATATATTATGTATTAATTAATCAAATTATGTGGAGATGGAGAGAGAAAAGGGAAAAGTACCTCCAAACAGCACCACGAAATCTAGAAAGAGTCAGAGAGAAAGGAAAAAACGATAAAAAATATTATTATAAATAAAATAAATTTTAAATATAATAATAAATTTCTCTTATTTTGCTAAATTTGGTGTGCTTAGTATATCTGTAGAAAGAAAAAAAAAACTGGAGAGAGTTTTAGAGAGAGAAGAGAGCAAACGAATGGAAGTGAAAAGAATAGAGTGGGGAGAGCCCTATTTATAGGAAAAATACAATGGCCCATGTGGCCCGGCCGGAGAAAACGCCGACCACCGTTAATTTAAATTTTCCGGCAGATTATTAATCTGACGGCGTCACTTTTTCTTTTTATATTAACTAAATTAAACCTTGTTTATCTTTCATGGGAAATATAATAATGACTTTGAATTACAAGATTGTCCTTTATTTTTAATTTATTTACATAATGAAGATGACCAGTTTGAGATTGAAGGGTAAATACGACATTTCATGTGATGCTTTCTGTCTAGATCCGTTTAACAGCCGTATATGTTATGTAAAAGAGGCTCGTGTTCAAGTTATTAATTTTTTTGGACTTTCAGGAAAAAGGGAAAAAAAGGAGATTTTTTTTTTCCATTTTTTGGTATGTTATTAAATAGTTATCCCAAAATAAAAAAAAAAGGTAAGTTATATTAAATAGATTGATTAAAAAAGCATTTCCAAGAAAGATAATAGTCAAAGTAAGAATAAGTTCAAATCTGATTATCATATTTGTCGCTGGCCAAAATATCGTGTCATATTAATGAAGTTTTATCCTATTATTTTTGATAAATTAATGATATAAAAATATACTCTTTTTTTTTTGCAATTTGATTGTTTATATGTTTATATGTGATTTTGTTTTAGATGATATGATTATAAAAATTTGTTTCGTGTGAAATATTGTTAAGCCCTAAATACGGAAGGCACGAGACACACTCGGTATTTCACTTGATTGGGCATCAAACATAACTCGTATAATTATATTGCGTCATAGCCTAAATATAGAGTGGTGTGATAAGAATTCGGTGTTTCACTAGATCGAGTGAATCAAACACAATCGCATAATTATAGTGTATCACACCCTAAATATACGGAGGTACAACAAGCATCCGGAGCTACACTAAATCGAGGGAATCAAACCTGATTCGCATAATCATATTTTTTCATGCCCTCAGTATGAGGAGGTGCGACAAGCATCTAGTGCTTCACTAAATCAAATAAATCAAACATAACTCACATAATTATAAATTATCATGACAAGGATCCAGTGCTTCACTAAATCGAGCGAATCACACATAACTCACATAATTCCTCATTGTCACGTCTTAAATACAAAGAGACATGACAAACGTTCGGTGCTCTACTATATCGAACGAGCCAAACATTACTCGCATAACTATATTTTGTCACGCCCTAAATATGGAGAGCTACGATAAACATTTGTGCTTCTCAAGATCAACCGCATCAAACATAAGTTGCATAATTGTACTTAGTCATACCCTAAATATGGAGAGACACAACAGAGATTTAGTACTTCATCATAAGCGAATTGAATATAACTCGCATATTTGTCATTCCCTAAATATGGAGAGGTGTGACAAGCATCCAGTATGCCCTAATTTGTTTTACCATGCCCTAAATATAGGGAGGAGCAACAACCAGCCAATGCTTCATTAGATTGAGCAAATGAAACATAATTCATATAATCATATTTTATCACGCTCAAAATATGAGAAGGTGCGATAAGCATCCAATACTTCACTAGATCAAGCGAATGAAACATAGCTCACATAATTATACTTTGCCACACTCTAAATTTGGGATACGCAAGAATTAGGCGCTTCGTTAGATTGTGCGAATTAAACATAATTGTCATAATTATATTTTGTCACGCCTTAAATATAAGGGGCACGACAAGTATTTGGTGTTCACTAGATCGAGCAAATCAAACATAATTCGCATGACTGTATTTTGTCAATACCTTAAATATGTAAATGTTCGACAAATATTCAGTATTTCACTAGATCAAGTAAATCAAACATAACTTGCTATACTTTGTCACACCTTAAATCAGGAGAGGCTCAACAAGTATCTGGTGCTTCACTAGATCAAGTGAATCAAACATAACTCACATGATTATATTTTGTCATGCCCTGAACATGAGGAGGTGCAACAAGTATTTGGTGCTTCACTATATCAAGAAAATTAAACATAATTTGAATAACTATATTTTTTTTCATGCCCTAAATATTTAGAGGTGTGCCAAGCATCTAGTACGCCAATGCTTCATTAGATCAACCAAAGCAAACTGAACTCATATAATTATACTTTGTCTAGTTCTAAATATAGGAAGGAACGATAAACATTCAGTGTTTCACTAGTTCGAGCATACCAATCGTAACTTGTATAACTGTGTTTTGTTACATCCTAAATAATACATGAGACACAATAAACATTTCTGCTCTGCTTGTAACAATTCATCCTTAGATGAAAGTCTCATATTGACAAAATACAGGAGAGATGTTAGGTATGTAAGTAAACAAATTTTACCTACTAGTGATGCTTTTTAAAGACATATGGCCTAGGCCCAAAGCAGACAATATCACTAGTGGGTTAGGGCGTTACAAATGGTATCAGGATCACTTTTGTCTCAACCTTGTTGATGTGGACTAGAGTCCAATTGAGTTTAGGCAAATCTTAATGAGATGGAGCAAACTTTAGTGTTGAATCTAGACGAATCTAGTAGAGTGGGACAAACTTCAGCAAGGACGCCGAGTCCATCGAAAGGGTGTATGCAACAACTTATCTTAAGATAAAATTCTCACATCAGCGAAATAGATGAGAGATGTTGGGCATAAAAGTAAGCAGACCTTAACTTTAAAATCATGCAGACCTAAATCCAAAGCAGACAATATCACTAGCAGGTTGGACTGTTACAATATAATTATCAAGTACAAAGTTAAAAGTCTACTTTAAATTTTTGAAAAGACATCTAACACCCCCAAGAAATTTAGTCTAAATAGGTATAAGAGTTTGTAAGAACACAGTGATAAATGATGACAACTCTTACCATAAGGAAGGAAGAGTAGAAACTGTTCGAGATCGTCATTATCTTCACCTAAGAAACACCACTAATCCTATAACTAGAATATATCAAAATGTATAGTAAGAGTAGTATCAACACAATCAACATGTGCTGGTAGGCATTATTGATCAACATTCACCACACAATATAAAAAAAATATTTAGAAGGAAACATATAATAAGAGACTACGCCACCCAATCTTTTACCCGTATATTTTTATCATTCCAATTACCTTAACCGCGCCTAGTATATGACATGATCTCAACCTTTTAATTAATCCACTATCAACTATAATACCCATCAAGGCCTAACACTTCTACTCCTCATAATAAGAGTTTTGGACCCGCAACCGCTAACTCAGTCTAATTAATCTATCACATTTTTTAATAGTTCTCAACTACGCCCAACCTAGATGTTTAGCAACTCATTTGGAAGATGATCACATTAAAACAGTTGAGACTTATCTCTTTATATTTGTTCCAGACTGCCATGGCAGGACCTAACCCACTATGGCAACTCCGTTATAGTGGAATTCCTTCCGCTAATGTGTCTTACACAAAGATAGAAACTCGAATTTTCTTTTCAAGCCCCCACTAACACACCTAACCATAGTATTAAATATAATCAAACTTTGAGTCACCAATTCATTGCTTAAAAACTATTCTTCACTTGGTCATCGTAACGACCTGGCCTTGTTGTTATGGATAGGTCAATGAGAAAGAAAATTGTGCAAGAAATTTTTTGAATAATAAGTTAAAATTCTTTACCCTAGACTAGTTTCAATGAAATCTGCGTCATGTGAGGTTTAGAGCAGCTCGATAATAGATTGGAAGTTAGATTCTAAATTGTATCACGTGCGTTAATAGCCAAGACTATAAAGAACATATACGACTGTACAGAACTAAATCAGACAAGTTGAACTCTTCAAATTGATCTTAACACAAAGAATAAATTGTTTAACATTATGGTTTGAAACTACATTGTAAAAAGAGGATTGAAACGTAAGTTACGAGATTTATCTCCCTATGCAACTCGCTATGGTGGTGCTGCCATGATGAAATTATTCCCGTTATGGTGGCACTGCCATGGCGAGATAAGTTACTGGTATAGCGAGATAGTCGCAGGATTTAAGTTAGAAAAGTCTCAAATTTATTCTTATTTCTCCACTTTGTCTTTGAGAGACTAGACACAACCTAGGACTATTTTTCTTCATTTTTTTCACCAATTTCATTGTTCTTGGTAAATTAATTATTTTTCTAACTTGTAGTTGACTCCTAGATCTTAGATTCTAGGGATATAAAGATAAAAGTGGTCAAAGGTTATGATTTTACTATAATATAGATAGATTAAGTTATTCTTGCGATTGTATGTATTTTCCTGATCAAGAACGAGCTAGAATTTTGAGGGGGGGACTCCAATTTTATAGAGTTCAAGGCTAGAATTCAAGGTAGCTGATGATTTAATATTCTCATTTTTGTGATATATGCATGTTAACTTGTAACAATCCAACATAGGGGACTAGTCGTCACACTACGAATGAAATACCCGAAAGCACCTTAACCAAGTCATCTCAAGCATTCATAGGCTTTTAAGGAACTTTCTGGATGAAAGGATACTCATAAATCAACTCACATACTTTGGGAAAATTTGGGAAAAACGAACTTGAAGCTTTGAAGAAGAAACCTTGGAACCCTAGCCTTTACCCTAACTTGCCTTAGAGAATTTTGGGAATTGAGAGAATGAATGAAAGAGTAGGGTCTTAGGGCTTTAAGACTAATTTAGGACCCTTTTTCATTCCCAAAATGACGTAGTATAGGAATGGAATTGACGAAAATGAAAAAACTGTCCCTAATTAAAACTGTCGGATTCAACCTACGAAACTCTGCTTACAGGCGTAAGTCGATCCACGAGTCGTAGGTCCCTTTTGTCTGGTAACACCTTTAAAATTCCTGAAAACTGATGACTTTGCTGGACCCAAAACTATGAACATTTCTTATGGATCGTATAAACACCTGAGGGTCGTGGTTGGACTCGTAGAGTCCTTTCACACTTAGCCATTCTACTTACTTTTTTGGGCCTTATTCCACGAGATTCTTTACAGACTGTGTCCTGTTTTACGGGTCGTCTGGTAACATGTAGGTCACCTTTCAATGAACTCCAAATTTTCTTCATGTTTGATAGTCTCACTCACGACCCTACCTACGAACTGTAAGTACTCATTCTACGGGCCGTCACTTGGTCTGTGGGCTACCCCACACTTGAAAACTTTTCCCTTCCTGAAGCCTCATATTTAAGGACCAATCCTATGGGCCATAAATACACCTACCGGCCATAGATTACCCTCGTAAACCAGACTTTAGGTCATTTTTTCGACCAACTTTTCTGCACTTAAGGCTCCTAAATTGGGGATCGTTGCAATATCTCTCCCTTGGGAACATTCGTCCCCGAATGTACTTAAAGGCAGACTCTAAGGACAGCTAACAACTCATCATGCATGCAAAAATGCAATTGAAACATCATTCCTCAAAATTTTCAGATTTCATACTTAAAACATGTCTCAAAACAGTCCATAAACATCAAAATAAATACATACATCATGAAAAACTAAAATGCCTGGAATTTGAGATTTTAGGAAGAATTTCTTAATACTTTAGGCTTGAGTAGAGTGGAATAGATGTGGATAATGCTTCATCATATCCACTTCCGCTTCAAAAAAATATTTATTTAAAAAAAGCTTTTTAATCATTAATATTTCCTAAAAAAATGCACTTCTGAATAACGTATTTTGTTTGACTAATTAATTTGAAATACACTTTGGGTTGATTAAAGTTTTAAAAATATTTTTTGGGAAAAAAATTAAAAATAAAATCTGAAAAATAACTTTTGTAATATTCAAAATACTTAATTCTTTTTCTAAAAATTTGACAAAATATCCCAAATTTTTTAAAGTAAGTACTTTTTGAGAAAAATAAATATTTTTTATTTTCTAAAAACTTGGTCAAAGAGACTAAAATAATGTGATTTTTTAAAATGTCTATAATTGGACATATGAAAAAATTAAACTAAATGTGGATGATGCATGATACTTACCTAGTTAAGCAATGTTGATATTTTTTGAAAATTTAATGCTTTGTGATGTACCCTAATTATGCATTTTTTCTCTTTTGAATATGATTGCGTAGATACAATATATTTTAGATAAATATAGCTCATAACAATCTCTAATTTTAGTGAACTTGTTATTTGTGGTAAAAAGATAAAAATCAAACTCACAAATTGTGATTTATTTCTTGAAAAAAATATTTACACGTTTACAAAATTAAGACAATTGCCTTCATTTAAATTATTAGCGTGGACAAATAAATTTTATTTGGTCAAATTTATATGAACTCCGGATTAAATTTCTAATTGTTTGGATTGAATAACTAATTTGACTATACGTTTAAGTATATATATTTTATTAAATTCATATTCAAGATTCATTTCAATTTAAAGGTCAAAACTTATTCCACGTGTCAATATGATTGGACATTGTGTCAAGTTTAAGGCTAAAAAAATATATAAATATTTTCAAATAATGCGCCAATCTTAGTTAAATTCAAGAACTAATAAAATTCGTCAAATGTTAAAAATAACATGTCTTGTTCAATCTCACACAATCTTATTACATAATAATTGTAATAAGCTTTATGAATTACATGAACCGAGTAGAATGAGATAAGACAGTTCATGTGCACCTGTAGTTGTGGCCCTAAAATGCTTTAAAAAGACAAAAGGGTAAATATGTTAATTAGGTTCATAAAAAATTTCGCAAAAAAAAATATATAACGAATAGAGAGGGTAGAAAGAGAGCCAGCACGGGGACCAAGGGTAGTTGCCACGATATGAGCGAGCACTCTAGCTTCAAAAGAAACATCTTTAGGTCCACAGAAAATTTTACAGTTAACACGTATAATAATATTTCTAAAAGTGCAAGAGGCTGGGGGGGTGAATTGTATTTTCTTCCTTGCTTTCGTGTTTGATCCTGCACTTCAAGAGAGTCAACTAATGTAAAGATTAGTCAACTGGAGTTAGACAGATAAGAGTGCAGAGTAAAGTAAAAGCGTAAAAGAAAATTTGACACCGAATGTTTTATACTGGTTCGAATTCAATATAAATCCTAGGCCTAGTCCCCTTGGGTTGCAAGAGATATCTTTTTAACCCTTCAAATGTGGAGAGAAGAGAGAATGTTTTATACTGGTTCGAATTCAATGTGAATCCTAGGTCCAGTCCCCTTGGGTTGCAAGGGATATCTCTTCAAGCCTACAAATGTGGGTTTCAGGGACTTTAAACTTAAAAACTACAATACTCAGTTTCTTTCTTTTTCTTTTTGATACAATCCTATCTTTCAAATTTTCTTCTTTTCTCTCTCTTTTTTCTTTTTCAGAGTTAAAACTAAAGATTACAGAGAATTTCTTAAAGATGAAGAGTTTTGAAGATGGTCTTGAAGCCAGTAGGCTTGTATGTTTGAGATATCCTGGATGTCTTCTTTTTATAGTAGAAGAGATGGCATCCCAAGGGTGTTGATCTTTGGATCGAGGCAGTGATAAGTCCTCTTTCCAAGAATAAAGTTGAAGGTTTTTTCAAGGGAGATTTTCTTTTTCAATCTTCTAGATATGATTGCTTCCTCATATTGAGACTTGATTGCTTTGTGATTGAGTCTTAGCTTGATCTTCTTCCCTTGTTCGTCTATGATACTGATCTTTGCTCGATCTTCTTTTCTTTATCATTATTACTGATTATTCTTGATTTCCTGTGATTGTTGTTGCTGACTGATTCCAGATTGGATTTTTTGCCTTGTTTGCTTGATCTTCTTTCCTTGATTTATGCAGGTAGATTTACTGCTGATCTGGATTGATTTCCTGATTCTTCTATCCATTTGATTCCTTTCATTTTTACTTTTCAGCACAAGTGTAGATGTCATTTGTTTCGCATTTAGTCTTGTTATCAATCTTGAGATATCCTGTGTATTCATCATCAAAACAATAACAGTAGCACTAAGAATCTCCCCCTTTTTGATGATGACAATATAAGTAGTAGTAAGTTGACTTCCCTGTTGTGTATGTCAACTAACTGCTCCCCCTGAATGAATGCTACTATGCTAGTTTTACTCCTCCTGAATAGGGGTAGGTATTCTCCCCCTTTGACATCAGCAAAAAGGAAGGAACAACAAAATAAAAAAAAAATAGTAGGGACCAGATAACAAGTAGTTTAACAAAATAGGAGCATAGTACTTAAAAGTTGCAGTTGGCATAAGCAGTCCACATAACAAAACACACAAAAAAAATCATCCAACAACATCAGCCCTGAGGGCGTAGAAAGTAAGAGATAGTATTGACAAGAGTAGTCTTCAGGTTGTCAAACTGATTAGTTAGAGTTGTGGCCATAACATCAGTGTTGTTCTGAATTTTTAGAGCGACTCTGATGGCTTCCTTGATGACTTGAACCAAATGATGACGAATTTTTCCCACATCAGTTCCAGTCTCCTTGGTGATGTCCTTGATCTTGTTCAGCATCTCTGTGATGCCCTCAAGTTTGAAGTGACATGACATGATCAGGTCTTGCAGGTTCTCAAACTTAGCATCCATGCTAGCGATCTTGATGTTCAGGTCTTTAATAGACTTTGGATCAACTATGGCAGGCTCAGGAGGGGAAGAGTTACCAGCAGGGTAATCGGTAGGACAGGGTAGAGGTTCAGTTTTGAGAGACCAAGCGTCATTAACAAGAGAGTGGCCCATACTGCTGAAGGCTCTAGAGTTATAACACTTTTTAACACAGAGAGGAGGGATGTTGGAGACGCAAACATTATTTGCCTTGAGAATCTTAGAAATAAGCATCTCATAAGGTAAACTCTGAGAGTCCTGAGTGGAGTCAACCATATGCACAAGAATGTAGAAGGATAATTTAAACCTTCTCTTAGACAGAAGACAATAAGTGAAAAATATATAACGAATAGAGAGGGTAGAAAGAGAGCCAGCACGGGGACCAAGGGTAGTTGCCACGATATGAGCGAGCACTCTAGCTTCAAAAGAAACATCTTTAGGTCCAAGATTTGAGGGATAGGGACTAGAGAGGGAAGACATAAGAGCTTTCTTAGAATCGTCAAAGAAAATGTCGAAGTCAGAGGTCCAAGAAGTTTTAACAGGGGAAGAGAACCCAGAGCAGTGAATCTCAAAAATTTCATCAAAGATTTTAGGATCCAAAAAAATTCTCTTTCCAAGAACTAGAGATTCAATTTCAGCAGGAGCAGATGATCGAAGATTAGCATAAAAGAGTCTTACCAAAGGTTCACAGACAACTTTGGGGGGAGAAGAGAAAATTTTCTCCCATCCTTGAAAAGCAAAGAACTCTTTAATGGGGTACTGAATCGTCATAAGAAGATCCAAGTCCATGATCCTTCCATGCACAATGGTCTTAGATTTTAGAGATTGAAAGAGTGTTTCATTGGAAAGGCTCCAAAAGTCTACTTTGACATCCAAGGAACTTTCAATATCAAATTTTTGTTTCTTCTTTGAGTTAGCCGGAGGGTGAGAAGGGACGACACGTTTGAGAGAGAAGAGAGGAGAATCGAAAGAGACAGGAGAAGGGGTGGAGAAGGAGTATTCCGAGTCAACAGGAACTGGGGATTGGGCTATGCCCTTTTCTTTGTTCCTTGAACACTTTCTAGGAGGCATTCTGAGGGTTTGAAAAGAGAAAGAGAGTGTGAGAGATTTGGGGAAGAGAAGAAAAGTTAAGAAGGAGAATTTTAAGAGAGAGAGAAATGAAAGTCGAAGAGAAAAGTGGTGAGTTGAAAGGATAAGGCGGGAAGATGAAGGGGGATTCAGACTGACACAAAAGGAAATACATGCAATTATGCTGTCAAAGTAATAAATGTAGTCATATCACATAAGTCAAGTAAATCAGTTAGCACATAAAGAGGAATTTCATCCATAATTAAGAAGATTTTGGCAAAATATTTAAAAAATTTCGAAGCATGCAAAATCTTTCCTCAGACAGGGGTTTTGTAAATATATCAGCATGCTGATTTTTAGTACTAATAAAATCAATTTCAACATCACCTTTTAAAATATGATCTCTAATAAAATGATGCTTAATTTCAATATGCTTAGCAGGAGAATGATGAACAGGATTTTTTGAGAGATATATTGCACTAGAATTATCACAGAAAATTTTAGCAGGATTAACAATCACATCATATTCTACTAATTGATAAATAATTCAAAGAATTTGGGTGCAACACAAACCAATTGCTACATATTCAGCTTCAGTGGTGGATACGGATATACAGTTTTATTTCTTGCTGTTCCATGAGATGAGAGACTCTCCAAGGAACTAGTAGGATCTACTAGTACTTTGGCGATCCACTTTGTCACCTGCATAATCTATGTCTGAAAAACCACGAAGATTAAATATAGATGATTTTTTTATACAAAAGTCCAAAAGAAGAGGTTCCCACTAAGTATTGGATAATTCTTTTCACAGCAGTTAAGTGAGACTCTTTAGGAGCAGATTGAAATCTGGAACATTTACAGACATTAAACATAATATCAGGTCTGCTAGCTGTAAGATAGAGAAGAGATCCAATCATGCCTCTATACCTGGACTCATCAACACTCTAACCATTTTCATCTAAGTCTAAGTTGTAGGAAGGGCTCATAGAAGTACTGATGGACTTGACATTTTCTATTCCGAACTTTTGAATCAATTCCTTAGCATACTTACTTTGACAAATGAAGATTTCTTGATCAGATTGAAATATTTGTAGTCCCAAGAAAAATGTTGGCTCGCTATGAGGCTCATTTCAAACTCACTTTGCATTAGATCAGCAAATTTCTTGCATAGATTGTCATTAGTACTTCCAAAAATAATATCATCGACATAAACTTGAATAAATATTATCAAAAGAAGATTTTTTTATGAAAAGATTTGTATCAATGCCCCCTCTTGAAAAATCATGATTTAACAAAAAATTGCTCAAACGATCATATCAAGCTCTATGTGCTTATTTAAGACCATAAGAGAGCTTTAGTCAACTTGAAAACATGATTAGGACAATTTGGATTTTCAAACCCAGGGGGTTGTTTTACAAAAACTTCTTCATTTATAAAACCATTTAAAAAGACGTTTTGACGTCCATTTGAAAAAGTTTGAATCCTTTAAAAGCAGCATAAGCAAGCAATATGCGAATAGATTCTAACCTGGTAACAGGAGCGAAGGTTTTGTCATAGTCGACTCCCTCCTATTGAGAGTATCCTTGTGCAACCAGTCTTGCTTTGTTTCTAATTACTATTTCATCTTCATTCAATTTGTTTCTGAATACCCATTTGGTTCCGATAATGGATGAATTTCTAAGTTTGTCGACCAAAGTCCATACTTGATTCTTTTCAAATTGTTCCAATTCTTCCTTCATGGCTTTTACCTATTCATTGTCCTTCAAAGCCTCTTCAACTTTCTTAGGTTCCAGTTGTGAAATTAGAGCCATATTTGTACTCCTTTTATTTGAGGCCCTTGTCCTCATTCCATCATTTAAATTTTCAATGATAAATTTCTTTGGATTGCCCAGTTCACTTCTCCATTCGTTTGAAACTGATTCTGTAGATGGTGGAGTTTCTATAGTAGTAGTCGGCTGCTCTTTCTCTTATTTCTTGTGAAGAGATGATTGCACTTTGTGAGTTGATAATCTCTTCATCATCAGAACTACACCTTTTCTCAAAGGGTTGATTATATTCATCAAATATAATGTGAACAGACTCTTTTACAAAAGAAGTCCGTTTATTGAAAACTCATTCCATAGTTTATATGGAGTCTTTTTCAAGATAGGTCTGATGAGGCATCGATTGAGAATGTAATATGTTGTGCTGACTGCCTCATCCTAGAAATGATGTGGAAGATTATGCTCACAAATTATGATTCTTGCCATGTCTTGAAGGGTTCTGTTCTTCCTTTCAACTACCCCATTTTGTTGTAGTGTTCGTGGAGCTAAGAAGTTATACTCATAACCTTCCTCATTGCAAAAATTTTCAAATGCTTTGCTATCAAATTTTCCACCATGATTATTTCTGATAGCATTGATATAATAGCCTTTTTCACGCTGTACTTTCTTACCGAAAAACTCAAAATTCTTTAAGATATCATCTTTGTTAGCTAAGAACATAACCCATTTAAAGCGTGAGTAGTCATCAACTATAACAAAGACATACATTTTCTCACTAATGCTAGCTGTTCTAGTTGGACCAAAGAGGTCCATATGAAGGAGCTGCAAGGGTTTAATAGTAGAGACAATATCTTTATTTACAAATGACTTTCTGGTTTGTTTACCTAATTGGCAGGCATCGCAGATATTATCCTTGGTGTAGTCGATTTTTGGCAGATCAGCAACTAAGTCTAGTTTAGCCAGCTTTTCAATGAGTCTCATGTTGGCGTGTCCTAGCGTTTTGTGCCAAATCCATAGATCTTCAGTTATGGAGGCTAGGCAAATATACACGATGGCTCCTTTGATGGAATCAATAATGTACACTTTTCTATTGCTGCTTCTAGGCAGGATCTCCTGAGGCTAGACATATATACTTAGTGGCTCCTTTGATAGAATCCAGAATGTATATATTTCTATCTCTGCTTCCAGGAAGAATCTCTTTTCTAGAGATGTTTTGACGATACATCATGTTTTTCTGAATCTTACTTCAAGATCGGAGTTACATAGTTGACTGATGCTCCATAGGTTGAATTTGACCCCTTTCACAAGATAAACATTTATGATGTCGCAAGATTCGTTGAAGGAGATTGTGCCAACACCAATCACCATTCCAGTTGAATTGTCTCCAAATCAAATTTTTCCCCCTCTATAGTCAGCTACAGATTTGAATAGAGATTTATTGCTCGTCATGTGATTTGAACACGCACTGTCAAGATACCACTTTTCTTTGGGCTTAGTGTGATGTTCCTGTAAAAAAATCAGTTTTGATTTTTAGGTACCCAAATATTTTTTAGTCTTTTTTGGTTAGTCGTACACTTGACCCTCCAGACCATGTTGGAAGGTTTTGAGTGACGAAAGTGACACCTGGAGTAAGTGTGTCCAGATTTTCCACAGTAATGACAGGATAGTTGACTTGAGTGATCAGAACCAAAATGACTTGAGGAATCATTTTGAGAGAAAGTTGATTTGAAAGATTTTTTAGGACTGCCATGAGCTTGAACAACTTTTAAACGATTTTTAAGCTTAAGGTTTCTTCATCCAGTAAATCTCATTCATCAGAACAGACTTCAAGTTTGATTTATAAAGCATTTTTTTCATCTTGAATGATTCTGAAATTTTCAAAAGATTTTTTCAAGTCTATAATGGGTCGATCTAGGAGATCTTTCAAGTAAAGACAATTATTGCAAAAGTCGTTGTTTACTTGGCTGCTTTCACCTATGGCCATGAAGCACACATTTGTGTTATCATCATTGTCGTATTTTCGATGTGTCTTCATCACTCCAGCTGCTAAAGGCCCTATTCTTGAATTATCCTTGAGGATATTTTCGTTTGGCTTCGGGACACTCACTTGCAATGTGTCCATGCTTTTCACACTCATAACACCTGTCATCATTACGATTATGGTTAACTATCTATTTATTTCTAGAAGAGTTTTGCTTACCTATTCTTTGATTTCTATTGCGTCTGAATGTTTCCATGACTGATTTTATGATTAGAGCAATTTCGTCTTTATTTAAGTCTTCATCATCATTTTGGACTTCATCAGTAGCTTTGAAAGCAACAGATTTTTTTTTATCCTTCTTTTTCCCTTTTTATTTAAATGTGTTTTCTCAAAAGCAATCAAATCTCCTCTGTGTTCATCATATGTGAGGTTTTTGAGATCCATGCTTTCAAGAGCCACAACTTTTGCATGCCATTGGGGGGGTAGACTTCTGAGGATTCTTCTAATATGTTCAATGGGAGCATATTCTTTTCCTAGAACTTTGAGTTCCCCAATGATCTTACTGAGGCGAGCGAACATGCTCTCCACAGATTCTCCTTCCTTTATTTGGAACAGTTCATACTCATAGACTAGTAGACTGACAATCGTCTCTTTAACTTTGTCAGTTCCATCATAGGTGACTTCAAGTTTATCCCACATTTCTTTAGCAGTTTCACAGGTTGAGAACTTCTCATATTCTTCTCTACTGATAGCATTGTAGAGATCATTTTTTGCCCTGGAGTTGATTTAAATAACTTCCATTTGCTCATTCGTATAGTTCTCCATGCTTGGGATCACAACTAGTTGTCCACCTTTAGCACTTGGTTGCCCTTCAGTTGTTGATTTAGTGGGTGGAATAGAGATGTCATCTAACTTGATGACTCTCCAGACCTTCACATCATAGAATTTTATGAATGTTTCCATTCTTATTTTTCATTGAGAGAAGTGTTTTCCATTAAGGAGGTCTGGTTTGAGAGGTTCCCTCTTGAAACAATGCTCCAATTGTTTGCTATTAGTTTGTCATGGTCTTTTCTCACCTGTGGTTAAACAAAAAAAGTAGTGAGACCAGGCTCTGATACTAATTGAAAGTGCAAAAGGGGAGGGTTGAATTGTATTTTCTTCCTTGCTATCGTGTTTGATCCTGCACTTCAAGAGAGTCAACTAATGTAAAAACTAGTCAACTGGAGTTAGAGATAATAGTGCAGAGTAAAGTAAAAGCGTAAAAGAAAATTTGACACCGAATGTTTTATACTAGTTCGAATTCAATATAAATCCTAGGCCTAGTCCCCTTGGGTTGCAAGAGATATCTTTTTAACCCTTCAAATGTGGGTTTCAGGGATTTTAAACTTAAAAACAACAACACTCAGTTTCTTTCTTTTTCTTTTTGATACAGTCATCTCTTTCAAATTTTTCTTCTTTTCTCTCTCTTTTTTTCTTTTTCAAAGTAAAACTAAAGATTACAGAGAATTTCTTAAAGATGAAGAGTTTCGAAGATGGTCTTGAAGCCAGTAGGCTTGTATGCTTGAGATATCCTGGATGCCTTCTTTTTATAGTAGAAGAGATGACATCCCAAGGGTGTTGATCCTTGGATCGAGACAGTGATGAGTCCTCTTTCCAAGAATAAGGTTGAAGGCTTCTTTAAGGGAGATTTTCTTTTTCAATCTTCTGGATATGATTGCTTCCTCATATTGAGACTTGATTGCTTTGTGATTGAGTCTTTGCTTGATCTTCTTCCCTTGTTCGTCTATGTTGCTGATCTTTGCTCGATCATCTTTCCTTGATCATTATTACTGATTGAATCTCCTGTGATTGTTGTTGCTGATTGATTCAAATTTTTAGATTGAATTTTTTGCCTTGTTTGCTTGATCTTCTTTCCTTGATTTGTGCAGGGTGATTTACTGCTGATCTGGACTGATTTTCTCATTCTTCTATCCATTTGATTCCTTTCCTTTTTGCTTTTCAGCACAAGTGTAGATGTCATTTGTTTCGCATTTAGTCCTTGAGATATCCTGTGTATTCATCATCAAAACAATAACATTAGCACTAACAATTTCTAAGTAGAATATTATTATTGAACAACTTACTTAAGGATTTATATGAAGATATTTTATTAATTAATGTATTCCATTTGTTGATTACAAATAATTGTTCATTCACTTATAAAATGACTAAATTTTTAATAATAATAAGCAATACATTATTATTCTGGCACTTCAAGCTTTCTTGTACTTTGTACTAATTGATTAAGTCTTTGCTCCAAGGATATATATACGTATATCGTTGATTCTGGACTTAATTTTGTATCTGAAATTAGGGCTCTTAAGTAACGGTATTCAGGTCTTCTTGTTTCATTTGTTTATTGAATTAAATTTTCATCCTTTATAAACTTAATAATTACGAATTTATTTATTTAATCTAGATGTTATACATTAAATTGATTCACGTGTTCTTAACATTGTGACAAATTTGACTACACAAATTTTCAGATAAAAACATCACAAGAAGGTTATCAAATCATTGTAGAAACATGTTATCGATGACTCTCAAATAATGAAAAAAAATGGTAGAAGAAAAGAATCTAAAAGCAACACAACTATACTCATAAAGATTTATCAATATATATTCGCTTAATTAAAAAGTAACAGTTCAGTTGCTCCAGCTGTCTATTTCATGATTCAATTTTTGTTATTTGGTATGGAAAGCTGCAAGTTAGCTTGGCAGTTGAAGTTTCCGCACCCCAGAATATCAGTAGGTGCTCGGACCTCAGAATAGACATCCATCACTCGAAATATCATTCGCGGCCACAGGGACTCGGAGACCACGGGGCACCCTCACCAGGGACTCGGACACTCGGACGTCGCCACCGGAGCTCGGAGTGCGGGGAGCGTCATCTAGGACTTTAGATATCGAAACAGTCACTCACTTGACCAGTCTATCCAGATCCAGACCTCCAAAGTCATATCGTGCCTCAAACAGAAGTTATCCAACCCGCACACATGACCGTAACTATCACCCCCCTCAGATAACAATAGATACCCCAACCTCAGGTAAGAAGAATCAGTATCCAACGACTAACAACGGTATATAAGGTGTATATGTCACCAATCAAAATGTTAAAACTATTTTTTGATACTTACTCTAACAAAAGTTAAATAGTACTAATTAGTAGAAATGAGAATAATTGGCGAGAACCAAAATATTCGTCTACCCTTATTTTTCCAAATAGCATGACTCAATTCTTGCTGCATTTTTTAAAAATTATTTTTGTTAGTCATGGAACAAATGTACATTACCGTCAAATAATAAAAAAACATTATAGTGGTTGAAATTCTTGAGAATCTTCTCCTTAAGCATTAGTTTTTAATTTAAAGAATCAAAGTTCACGATGAATCATAGAGAAAAAAGCGTTCGACTTTTTCATTTTCTTGCAATTTATTATTATCACTTAGAAAAGGGTGTTTGCGATTATACGGATTCAAATTTAAAACTTATGAATTTTTATTGAAACTCAAAATAAAATATGATAATAATTGAGTTTACAGTCAAATATCTACTTTTATGTAATCTCTAGTCTATGCTATAATGAGTTGATATATAGTAGATGAATCTTAAATGGACCATAAAGATATACCGTATATTATCATATATTATATGGTAGACCAATCGTAAATGGACCAATTAGTTTTGGTCCTACTACTGAAGAGCTACTAAATATATTACTGGCAATAAAATGAAATATTTGGAAAAGTTTGGTGCCTGTTTTTGCACTATAAGAATTTGCACTAGTTCCTTTGGATGGCTAATTAATTTAAATATAGTCTGTCTATATTTATAAAATATACAAAATTCCATCAAGTAATCGAAAATCCTTCCTATTCAGTGTCAATTTGTTCTTTATGGCTTGCACGTTATTTGTAAAACGTCATTTAAGGCACAATTACTTTTAAAGACTTTGTATTTGTAGCTAATTATGGATTCTGTAACAATTTAGCCTAGTACAGATAAAAAAAAAAGTTTAGAGGAAGGACTGCTCGAAAGGGTGTGATGTAAATAGAGTAGCAAACATTAATGGTTGCTTTCACGATTTAAATTCATGACATATAGGTCACACAGAGATAACTATAACTACTAGTAATCAGGATTTTGCCATTGCTGCCTTTCAGTACCAATGTAAGCGATGCAATTATAATTGTTGTTTTCTTCATGCTTCCCTGCTTATATAGCATCTATAGTAATCATAAATACTAATTTAGGAGACTTACGAGTTTCTACTTTGCGAAAATAGATCCACAAAAACCACAACTTGTGTCACCGGTCATTAGGAAATCTTCACGAAATGGATGAATTTGCTTTGTCCACAACCTGAATATCCATGGAAGCAGCCAAGCAGGGGTGGAGTCACCTTTGGTCTAGGGGTTCATACCCCCTTTGACGAAAAATTATACTATTTGTATATGATTAAATTTTTTTTTTACATATATATAATATGTGTTGAACCCCCTTTCGTATGTTTGGGTGGACTGACCCAATAGTTATTTCCAGAAGCACCTAATATATGTAAAGGCTACACTAAATTGTCATTTTTCCAGTCAAGCATAAACTTGGTGTAAATATGTAAAAACTAAAAATCAGGTAATCCTTACTAGTACTTGAATTTCTCTTTGAACTTTTTTTTGATTCTTGGAAAAGAAAAGAGAAAATAAAATAGATATCTGGCAAGACAAAGAGATAATAGTTCAAATTCATGTTGATATCTATATTTTAACTGCTGCTGCTGCAACATTACCACTCTTGTAGGTATTTAGAGAGGATTCTTGAAATTTAAAATTGTAACAAATAACTTTTTGCAACCACAATTTTTTGGTTTTTCAGATCATTATGTTAATAGGGTGCTCTGCATCGCCAACAACAAGGTAACGCGATCCTTCTTCTATCATCATTAACCCGTCCTCATTAGCACTGCTAAGATGTTCACAAGGACTGATCTCAAACACAAGTTGAGAATTTTCTCCTGCCTTCAAGCTTACACTCTGGAATCCAACTAACTGTTTGATAGGACTTCCATTTCGCGCTTTGTCCTGTTTCACAAAAAGTAGTACTGGATGCTTACCATCCATTTCCCCTGAGTTTTTGACACTAACATGAGCTGTGAATTTCGCCTTCTCACAGTTGTCACTTCCTATTTCATCCACAGACGTGTAACGTATTGAATCTGGACTCTCAACTGTCTTTGTAGATGATAGTTGATTTAACTGGATTGTGTTTGGAGTGGCAGAGTTGAATCCGTAAGAATAAGTTGTGTAGCTAAGACCATATCCAAACTCGTAAACTTTGGGACCTTTGTAGAATCGATATGTTCTACCGGGGTAACCTGTTTTTGGATCAGGTCTCATTCTCATATCTATCATTGGTATTCTTTGGACAAAATCTTGAGGATACCAAGTAACAGGTAATTTACCCCCTGAGATTAAGAAAAAAGTTGTCATTATTAAAATAAAATCAAGCATGTTTTAGGAAGGGGAAAAAAATTAAAGAAGTGATCTAATCTTACCAGGATTATGTTCACCAAATATGATATCTGCTATAGCAATTCCTCCAGCTTCACCAGGATATCCAGCCCACAAAAATGCTTCCGATTTTGGGGTTATATTTCGCGACAGAAATATCAACTGGACCTCCTGAGAGGATCACCAATATAACGGGCTTCTTTGCAACTTTAGCAACACTATAAATGAGATTTCCTTGCTTCCCCGGGAGTACCAAATCTTCGCGATCAAATTGTTCCCTCTCTTGAGTTTGATCCAACCCCATGACCAAAACAACATAATCTGCATTTTTTGCAATGTTTACAGCTTGATCAATGTCAGCAGACGTGCAGTTAGCCGCATTGCAACCCTGTTGGTACTGCACTGTCTTCACATAACCCTCCAACGCCTTGAGAATTTCAATAGATTTGCAAGGAGGACCGTCATAGTTGCCACGGAGAATATACGCATTATTGGCATTATGCCCAATGACAGCAAGGGAGTTGGTTTTCGCCTTAGAAAGAGGAAGCAACTTGTCGGTATTCTTGAGCAAGACAATGCCATTTCTTGCAGCTTCAAGGGCCAGTTCTTGGTGTTCTTTAGCACAAACCAGGCTAGGAACAATTTTTCCATAGAACTGTTTTTTGGGATCCCCATTGAATAACCCTAACCTCATTCTTACTGAGAAAAGATTGTGAAGAGCCCTGTCTATATGAACTTGTGATAGCTTTTTCTGCATTATTGCTGACTTTGTGTATCTTTGCAAGTAATCCCCACAGTTTACATCCATGCCTGTAAAATTTCAATTCCCATCACATTTGGAAACAACATGGTTAGTCCATTATAAGGTTAGTTTACATTGCAAAATGAAAGAAGACTTTTGAACTTGTAGTATTAAATTAGAGATACGTAGAATGCATCAAAATGTGTCTTAAAACATGTCACACGGAAAGTTATAACTAAAAAGTTGTTAAAAAGGAAAATAGATATTCTTTTCCAAACAGATTAAAAAAGAGACAGAGAGAATATTTCTTTTTTTATTATTAATAATATTTTTAAGAGGATTTTTCAAAAAAGAGCAAAGACTTGAAATATAAAAAGGGCATAATTAAATTAACCTATTATAATAGTTATTAATTGAGGATTTTTCAAAAAGAGCAAATATTTGAAACATAATAAGGCAAAAAATAGCTATAATTTGCTAAAATTATAGTTCGTAGCTACATATTATAGGAGAGAGGCGAGCGAGATCGAGAGAGGCGAGCGAGAGAGGGCAGAGAGTGGAGGGAGACGAATTGTATATATATATTTGTCAAATTGTATGTGTATATCTACCAAATAATTGCATATGTGTAATTAATATGCATATATATTTGTATATCTGGCAAATGAGATTGTAAGAGGGAGGAGAGAGGGCAAAGCATGGAGAGAGACAAATTGTATATGTATATCTTTCAAATTATTGTATATATGCAATTACTATACATATGTATTTGTATATCTAGCAAGAGATTACAGAGAGAAGAGAGAGGCGAAAGAGACAAAGAGAGGAGAGAGAAAATAACAATAAAACCATAACTATAGTTATAAATTGTAATTTTTTCAACTTAAAGTAATATAATATAAATATATACCATATGTTTGCTTAGCTACGTAATTTATCCTATTTTTAAATCATAGAAGTCCCGTACTGCTTTCAGTTTGTTATTTGCTTTCTTTGAGCCCACAAGACCACTACCATGGGGCCTGAGCCCAAATATATAGCTAGTCTACATAAAAGATTGGGTTGAGATTGTTGTAGGCCCAATCAC
>DF357299.1:142348-156053 GCA_000787875.1 Solanum virginianum | reverse complement strand
AAAAATCGAATCCTATCAACTGAACAACAGTTATAATTATGAATTTGACAGAACTTAATAAATCGTGTCTCTTAGAAATTTAAAAATGAACAAAAATAAAAATAAAACAGAGTTTTAAACTGATTCTAACCTGGCCAATGCGGTACCATAGATTCTCATCAAAAGTAGCAGCTGTGAGAATAACTTGGGGGAAACTAGTAGATCCGACAATACTCCCATTGAAGAAAATACCTTTTCCGGCAGAACCAACGCCGTGCAACGATTCCGACCACCACTCGTACGCCGGAATACCGAGTCTCGGAATGGCAGGGGCTGTGCTAACGAGTTGAGAAATTTTTTCATCGAGTGTGAGTCGAGAGATGAGATCATTTACACGCACATTTATTGGAAGCCTTGTTTGGCAAAATTTAAAGGATTTCGTTTTTGGATCGGAGGAGTCACAGGAGAACGGTGGCTGAGTCGACTCAATAATCGAAGCGAATGTGAGCATGAAGAGAATAGTAGTAATGAGAGATGAGATGTGAAGTTTCATTGTGAAGTGAAAAATGGGGGAGAAAAAGTGATGTTGGAGGTAGGAGTTGGACATGGACAGAGGAGCTTATTTATAAGGGGAAGAGAAACTTTTTTCTTTTTTCTTTAATTATATATTTCACTAAAGTCATTTTTGAGTTTTTTTTTTTAAATGTATGATTGTTCAACATTGAAAGGACTTTATTAGAGATAATTTTGATTTTTTTGTTATAAAATCATTCGATTATAACTGTCATCGAAATAGTCAAATTAATAATCTATTATCGATATATCAAAATAAATTTTTTTTAATTCAGATAATCGATGTCGATTCAATTTTGAAAAATCTACTTTCTAAGGACTTACATTTATGATTGGCATGTTATGTCATGTTAATTTTTTCTTTTTTATGTTATGTAGGGTAAATTCAAATTGTTTTGAATATAAAAATATTGATTTTTTCTATTTAATGAAATTTTTTAATACTTAGATGATCATATAAGGAATTAACTTTAGTGAAATCTTCGGAATACTTAGATGAATTTATAGGGAAAATAGTATAGATATATGAATTTGACAGGATTTTCTAGATACTTGGAAGACCATATAGGAAATTAACTTTAATGAAATATTCCCAATACATAAATGATCATATATGCAAATTTTATTAATTAAAAATAATTTTAACGAGATCTTAATACTTGAAAAATCGTATAGAGAATTAACTTTTACAATATCTTCTCAATATACAAATGATCGTATAGAGAAGAAAGGTCAAAAATATTTATAATATGATCTTCTGAATACATGGATGACCATATAATGAATAAACTCTAATAACTATTTTATGTGTATTAGCTCTAGTAATTAATGGTCTGTTTGACCATAGATATTGCAGCCATTTTTTTTTAGAAATTTCTTGGCAAAATTTATTTGGCCAAAGAATTTGTCTAATTTTGAGCATTATTTTTTGACAAAAAAATAAAATCTAAAAAAAGTAATTTTTGGACCAAAATTGTAGTTGAGTTCTTTTAAGATTTTAAAACTTACCCAAAATTCTATATTTCTATTATTATAGAAGAGCAAGTGAGGTAGCTCGATATCGATATACCTGCTTCAATTACTTGCTTAAGTAGACAGTTGTCCGTTAACGGACTGCTTTAGCTGCTTGATTCTACTATATTATTTTTATTAATTATTTCTTCAACTGATGTAGTTATGAATTTACTATATTGCCTCAATTAATTATTTCTTCTTAAAAGACAGTTGTCGATTAACGTATTTGCTTCAACTATTTGATTTTGCTACGTCGTTTCTATTAATTATTTCTTCTGCTGCTTCAGCTATGAATTCACAATATTACCCTAAATAAATTATTTCTAAAGACAATTGTCGATTGACGTGCCTACTTCGGTTGATTGATTTTACAATATTACTCCTAATAAATCAATTCTCTAGCTGTTTCAGCTATTAACAATTTAAAATATTTAAAAATTAAATGCAAAATTTGATTGACTCTCAACATTTTTTATATGTGCAGCATCAAGTGGAACAAAAAAGTAACATATATTATTTAAAAATAACATAAAATGTGTTATAAGTCGCAATCAACAAAAATAACAACATACCTAGTGAAATTCCAAGTAGGGTCTGAAAAGGGTAGAATGTACGTAGACCTTACCCA
Source organism: Solanum virginianum (assembly GCA_000787875.1). Classification (NCBI taxonomy): domain Eukaryota; kingdom Viridiplantae; phylum Streptophyta; class Magnoliopsida; order Solanales; family Solanaceae; genus Solanum; species Solanum virginianum. The sequence goes on along the minus strand of DF357299.1, from coordinate 153,859 downwards.
CTACCTCATAGAGGTAGAGAGACCATTTTCTGCGAACCTTCGTCTCAAAAATCGATAAGCAGAATAAACTAGATATTGAAAAAAGGAAGGGAAAAGAAAAGAAAATAGAAACCGCGCCTAATAACGAAAAACATACGATAGTAAGCAAATATGATAAATTAACATATATAAGATAGATTGTGACAACACAAGATATAAAGGTACGACTAAACCTACTACCCCACTATATCCCACGACCAGATATCAATCTAATCATACTAACCTATTAGTCTGCTACTCTGATTCGCACCAATACAAATTGCGACCCCTATCTCGCAGATACTTCAATTCCAGTGAATGATGACGCCATATCCTCAATACAATTAATTCTTAACAAATTAGTATTCGCAATTTGTGAGGGTAGTTCTAGTTGTATAAGAAATCCTTGATTAATAATAACATAATAACGGTCTATGGATATTCCAAATATCCGATTCAAGTAGACAAAGAGATGGTTGAATCAAAAAATTATGTCTAAAGTTCGATCCCCACTCCTTCCTATCTAAGTTAATGTTCTCGATGAGATTAAGTTTCACCATATCTTGTCTGATCACCTCCCCCAATACTTCTTCGATCTACCTATACCCGCCGTGCAACTCCTAAATCCAACCTCTCGCACCTCCTAACAGGAGCATCGATACTTTTTCCATACACATGTCCAAATCATCGCAGTCTCGCTTTCCTCATCTTGTCAGCCACATAGGGGCTATATCTAGCTTCTTCTGAATGGTCTCATTCCCAATCTTATCACTCCTGGTGTAACACTCAATAAAAAGACTAAAATACCCCTAAAACTGAGCTTGCATGTAACGCATCTTCCCATACTCCCTTTTGCAAATCAGATTTGCTATCAGTGCAAAAAACTGAGTTAGAAAATGATCTCCACTCGATTTTAACGCGACCGAATCAAATTAAATTTTTTTAAAACAATTCATAAAACAGTGCGCTTTCTGCGCCCTTCCACGACGCGCTAGGGACGCGAAATCACATTTGTTTCTTTTTTGAAATTTTGATGACATCTGAGACTTTGCGAAAACTAGTCATTTTACACTGGTGTACGATGCGCACCAGTAAAAAAATATGTTGTTTCTTTTCTTCTAATTGGGAAGGGTAGTTTTGACCTTTCTCACATCCCATAATCCTAAACTAGTCGGTTTTAAATTGAAATTAGGCCCTAAACGTATAGAATTTCCGTTCATTCTTTCCAAAACGCTCTCAAAAAACTCGTGCACAAGAAAATCAAGATCATAGTAGGGCTCAAGAATTCTTTCCAATTCTTCAAGAATTCGTTTTCCAGGTATGTAAGGCCACTCTAAAGCTATTTTTGAGAATATTTTAGAAAATATAACTTAGTTTTCTCCAAGAAGTTTCAAGCATTAGTTAAGATTAAATTCCTGTAATTTCTATGAAATTTAGTAAATTTCTAATTTTCACGTATAGATTCTTGATAAAGTATGATGATTCTTGATTCTTTACTTGTTATATATAGTATTGAAACCAACACTTATAGCTTAGAAGGATTTCCTGTAAAGTTCAAGTGGGTCTTATGAACACCCATAAGACTTATATCTTTGAGATAAATTAAATAATCATTTTCTTGAGCTATATAAAAGTGTTTTGGGAGTAGTATTGAGCACCGATATGAGTGAAAGTAGAAATAATTACTTGAACTCATAAACTATGGAGCCAGCACAGAATAAGATTGTACCAAGGTGCATTTCTCATTAGCCACTGAGATGATCCAGTTTTTGGATGGATTCACTCCCCTAGTTCTTCGTCTCCTATCCCAGCGAAGTACCAGACGGCTCTGGCAGCGTGGGCAATACGTTGATCACCACGAAACTCATAGTGGTGGTTGACGAATCAACAGACTCAAACGAAGAATCAGATAGACTAGGTTTGGTGTATTGTGTTTGGAGAGAGTTTGTAATGAGTTTATCAGTTAGAGAAACTCCCCAAGCTAAGAAGATATGTTTTACTTACAAGTTTTCAACATGTTAATTTCAGCATATAAAGTACCTATTAATATGTTATTTCATTATGAGTTATGTTTATGACTTTTTGAGAAATATTATGTTATTTTGAGTTACTATTTTGGCTATCTTACATACCGTACATTCCATGTACTGACGTCCTTAGGACCTGCATCATTTTATGATTCAGACGCAGGTGACAAAGTTCTTCAGCAGCCGTTTCTTGAGAACTAGACAACTTCCAGTCATTTAGTGAGGCCTCTTCTCGGTCAGAGGCTCTTGAGTTCTACTTGGGGCATATCCCAGTAGTCCTTTCAGACAACTTTAGTAGAGGTTCAATAGATCATTTGTCAGTATTCTAGCTCTAGTTTATTCAGTTATTGCTTGTGAACTTTTATTCAATTATGCAGACAATTCTAGTTTAGCTTGTTACCTTTACAGCCTTTTCTACTATTGTTTAAGTCTTCTGCTGAGTAAGTAGCCAGGCCAAGTGGTTCGCTTGAGATCAGAAATGGTTTTCGAGTGTCGGCCACGTCCATGGTTTAGGCTCGAGGCGTGACATAAGTAGCCTGACCAAATGGTTCACTTGGGACCAGAAATAATTTTTGAGTGCCGGCCACGTCCAGCGTGTAGGCTCGGGGCGTGACACCTGGTATGTCCGCACATCTATTTCGACTTCCTCATCTCCCTGACCTGTATCTTCTAAACATGTGAGTTTTTGATTGAAGAACACTACATCCCATATAGCAAAGACGGTCTAACCACCATCCTGTAAAACTTACCTTTGAGTTTAGGTAGTATCTTCTTATCACACAATACTTCAAAGGCAAGCCTCCATTTCATCGATGCTGCCCCAATACGGTGTGTGACATCATTGTCGATATCGCCACTACTCTGGATCATGGACCCAAAATATTTAAAATTTTCTCTCTTCGAAATAGATTGATTTGCAAGCCTCACATCAGTGTCTGCTTCATCCTGCGCAATACTGAATTTGCACTATAAGTCGCAATCATTAACAACTTAAAAATTTAAAATGTATGAATAAAAAATTTATCAATATCACATAAATCAAGACAAAAAATAATATATATTGACCCGTGCTAACATGGGCTCTAATATCTAGTTATATATTAAAAAAGGGCGCCCCCTAAAGTCATTACAAGCTCCCCTCTTTATCCTAATTAGATCTTTAAGATGTCAACACCTTTTCATTATTAACTTTTCTTTACTTCTTTAAAAATAATAATATTTCTATTCTTTTTATTTAATGTAATAATTTTTTCATAAAACAACAACATATCCAATGAAATTCCACAAGTAAGGTCTGAGGAGGGTAGAATATACGCAGACCTTACTGCTACCTATGAGAAGGTTGTTTATACTTTTCATAAAAGTATAAACATTATCTTTTGGACAAAAAGGTAAAAAAATACTAATTAAATATATAAGTTAATAATGTTCTATAATGAAGTAAATTAGCATAAACATTACACCCATTGTCATTTTCTATAGCATGCTGTAGATGAGTGAATTGTTCGGAAGAACAGAGTGAGAAGGTAATGATTGTTTTAAAAACTCATTAAAGTAAGAAAATTAAGTTTATTATGAATAATCAAAACTCTAATATTTATTTATACAAGTGATCACAGAGAGAATAGTAATTATACAAATATTTTTCAATGTAGGAAGTAGCACAAAATAATAATTTAAGTAAGTTTGTTTATGTTATGTTTTAGTGGTTATATTGTGGCTTGAATTTCTAAATTATTAGACTATAATTTCTTTCTAATAAGAATTATTTAAATATTATTGTCATCAACGCGTAATTTCTGTAGACGCTACTACCTCCGTCATCAATATTAACCACTATAGTCAAGTCTAACTGCCAATAAACTCTGCCATCCTAACTATTAGTATTGCCGCCAACTATCACCTTATATTCTTTGATCACTACCATCACTGCGATCACTACTATCAACCGCCTCTATCATCTTAACTTGTAATGTTGCCAGCTACCACAAACACATCACCAACTACCGCATATTCTCCGGCCATCACCATCAACAACGTCAATTACAAACATTAACCAACTTCATCATTACAACCACCAGTACAACTATTAAGCACTACCATTATGAGATTCATCACAATATCAACCACATTTACCGTAATAACTATCACCACTGTCATTATTAACTACTAACAATAACTATTATTATTACCATTAGCATTACAAATTATCTCCACCATTGCTAGCAAGTATAAGTATTTTATTTTTCTTAATCAAATAATAATTTTTTTGAGTTTCTTACAAGTGTTCGTGATGAAGTGTTCATGTTCGTGTTTTTGATGATGGAGTATTTTTCATAAGAATTTCCAACAAAAACTTTATCCAAATATGCTTTCCTCAAAATATTTGAAAATTTATGGTCAAACGCTAGCGAAAAATTTTACACCACAAAACCATTAAAGAAGTGGAGTATTCCTTTGTTTATTTTTAACTTTCTGATAGTCAAATTAGAATTTTGACTAATATTTTAAGAGGTATATTTTTTTTTATCATATTAATAAAAGAAGAAATACAACTTATGATTTTTTTTGTATTGTTTTTAAATATTTAAATTTTAAAAAAGAAATTTTATTTTATTTTAAAAATTAATTAAAGTAATTCTCGTAAAATAAACATGACAGGTAAAAAATAAAAATAAACTAAAAGACTAATTTTTACGAAGTTTTCTAGTTCACTTAGTTTGAATTCAAGACTTTTAGAGTTAATATAGCCTTTTTGGTACGCATTCAGATGCCAAAAGCCTCTACTTCCGGCAGTGAAAGGATTTGATCAAATTTTCAGGGAAAAAGAATATTTTTAGTAATTACATATGTTGTTATTCTTTCATTTTAGAAAGTGAAATTTTTTCTTCCATTTTATATGAGGTAAAGTTAGGCTTATTAAAAGATAGAGAGAATATTATTATAATAAAATATTATTTGTGAATCTTGTTTGTTTATTTTTACTTGGTAAAGTTAGTTTTTTCATTTTTAAGAAATTTATTTTTTTAGAAAAAATATTTTAATTTTTTTAATCCAAACAAATATGAAAAAATCAAAAATTATTTTTCTCTGGACATCTTGAATGTAAAGCACTTAAATAATTTATTTCTAAAAAAACAGGTAACTTAAAACAATAAACATTAATTTGATGCAATAAAGTTTAATATTGGCAACATTATTTAGCAGACTATACATATCCAACAAGATGAATTTAAAGCCTAACCTTAATGTCTGTTTTATTGATTTTTTTTTTTCGTTTATCTTCTTCTAGAAACTTTTGTTTGTTTTTTATTGTTAGTCTTTTATATTATAATAACTAATAATTTCTTCCCTTTTTTAATAATAAATTATCTCGCTTCTTTTCATTAATATTTGGTCAACATAAGCACCAAACTTTCTCAATTTAACTAGAACAACAACATAATTTTGAATGGAAACAGGCAATTTAATCAACAAGATTTTGCACAAACTAGAATAATAATAACATCATTTCAAATCTTACACTAATTTTTATATTAATTTAGAATCAATGAATAAAAGATGAAAAGAATAAATATCTAATTTAAAAAATTTATCAATTCAAATTGAATAATGATTTGTTCAGAATTTTACTTTTCAAATCTTATTACATATCCTCTAATCTAGCAGGAATTTTTAAATTATGGATAGAAAATCTTCAAATTTTTTACGCTTTATTGGATTGTCGGGTGGGGGTGGGGGTGGGGGGCAATGCGGGAGGAGTAATTTTTTCTTATAAAGTGAAAAAAAAATATTTAATAAAGTGGAAGAATTTATTTGATTTTATAAAGTTGAAAATTTTCTTCGGTTTTATAAAGTGGAAGAAAAACTTTCACTTTATATCTATTTCAGACATTAACATATCTAATATTTATCGTTTCAAAATTTTAATAAAATAGAATAAAATATTTCGCTAAGTCTATTTTAATTTCATTCGTGACTTATATATGTTAATTTTATTTTTTATGGCTTAAATGGATTCTGGACTCTCTTTTTGAAGGCATGTTATTAAGAGTAAATCAATAAAAACACTTCTTACTTTATAAGTGAGTAATATTTTTAGGATGGCAGTGAGTCTAAGAAAAAAATATTATTTATTATAAAATAAAAGTGGAAAGAAACTTTAATTTTATCACTTTTTGGTTTGTAAGTGCTTTGTATTTAGGTTTGATTAATCACAGTACCAACTTCATTAATTATTAGTATGTGTACAGGAAAAAAGAAAAAAAAAAGGGATAAATAATCCGGTAACCAGCCGAGTCCTAATAAATTTTGGGTGAATACTAAATTTGTTTATGTTTTAGTGGTTATAATGTGGCTTGAATTTCTAAATAATTAGACTATAATCTCTTGTTAATAAGAATTATCTAGATATCATTATCAACGTTCAGTCTCTATAGACTTCGTTGTCTTCATCATCAATATTAACCATTATAGTCAAGTCTAGCTGCCAACAAACTCTGTCATTCTAATTAGTATTGTCGCCAACTATCACCATATATTCTTTGGTCACTAGCACCACTCAGGGCCGACTCAACAAGATCGGAGGTCTAAAGTTAAATTCCAGAGAGGGGCCTAATTTTTTTTAAAAAAATTATCTTATATTTTTTTAATTTAAAATCTACATTTTTTTTTATCTTTTTAGATGCGTATTCATTAATTATTATTTTATAATCAATTCATTTTTCACCAATTTCTTTTAAAAAAAATTTCTTGAATATTATTATCATCTAACTCAATTCTATTAGTAACTTGTTCACTTGAAGAACATCCTTTCATATTTTTTTATTCAAGATTTTTATTATTTGTTAAAAATTTGTCAAGGCTCCTTTTTGAGATTTATTTAATTCTTCAAGTTTTCTCTTTTCTCTCTTTTTGTAAAACCCGAATCATATTTTCTAGTCGACATATTTAAATAATTCAATTGAATAAATTTTAACAATAACTAAAGCAAGAATATTGTCACGCCCCAGGAGGGTACCCTAGGCGTGGCTGGCACTCGAAGACTATTATTAGCCCCAAGCGAACCACCCAGTCTCTTTGCCATCGCTCAATCAATTAGTCAACGGAACAAAAATGATATGAAAAAATAATTGTTATCCTATCAATATGCTCATACTATCAACATTAATCTATTATAAGGAAATAGAATAAGGAAATCAACAGTTTCAATATAAAGAAAGAAAGAGGAAAAAGAACCTTCGACATCGACATCAACATCTATGTCTATGAAGCCTCTATACTATAGTCTGAAACGGTACCATGACAGGCCATGGCTACCAAATATCAAGTAAAAAAGGCTATCAACAATAAAAATAAATATCCTCTGAATGCTGGGGACGACTCACCACTATCCGGAATGAAGAGCTCTGAACCTCAATGATCGAGCTGCTGAAGTCTTCGGTCTATAGTATTTGCATCATAAAGCGATGCAGCGCCAGAGGGGCGTTAGTACATGGAATGTATTGTATTTAAATAGGCTAAAGAAAAATAAAACAGTTTAATCATCACCCATCCATCACTCAGCCTCACCTCAGATATAAGGGACAAGACTCTATCGGGGCTAAAGAAAAAGAAAACAATATACAATCCCTTGTCACTTCTCTATTCATCAAACATCAAACTATCATATCACATCTGAGTTCTATCATCATGAAATCTATCTGGGAGTTTCTATAACGGACAACCACTACCTATGAGCCGGTAGTGATACAACGAAGTGATGTCGTTGCCACATCTGTCCAGTACCTTGTTGGGGTAAAAGACAAGTCTCCAGTGGATCCAAAAGTTTGTCAAGTCTCCTTTTGGGACAAAGGAAACTTCCGCTTTCATGATTCAATCCTCTCCTACGCTAGCCACTTAGTTAATGGGTTCGAACAGGACTTGCTCTTACCCATTTCGGTGCTGATACTCCTCCCAGGACTCAACATGCTCATCAATCCATCAATCTATCAAGAACTCTCATCACCCAACCTCTACGGGCAAGATTATCTATCCAATCAAGGGGATTATACCCATTCAACTCTATCAACCACAATTCAGCTATCACAATCATCAACACACTCACCTCAGGACTTAGACTCAGTCAGACACCACTTTCAGACATTCAAGGTTCTAGACATCCCTTTAAGTTCATTATTCAAGTCTTTACAGAGAGGAATTTTAAAGGTTAAGTCACAATCACATAATGAAATAATATATAGTAAACTTTAAACATAATGATTATCAGTTCATGATATAAAATTATAGTTTAAAGATTTAAAACAAGTATTCAAGATAGTATACAAGGATTTAAAACAACAACTCAAGAATTTAAAATAGTCATTCAAGAACTTTAAAGAACTCATAAATCAAGATTTCTAATCATGAATTTGTCATCCTAACTCTACATTGGCACCTGGAAGATCAATTTCATGTTTTTGGGTAGCCTTTACATACCTGGGAATGACGAATCTTTGAAGAACCTTGAATCCTCCTCTGAAACCCTTCCTCTTCTCTCTTAGACTTAGCATAAAAATTAATAGGCTTAGGATGATTTTGGGTTTAAAACCCTTTTGTACGAAAATATGTTCAAAAATTGACTTGGGGGTGTAAAAATATATCGAAAAGGACGAAATTGCCCTTCCCCAATTAAAATAAAAAAAATAGTTTCCTCCTGCACTAGTGTGCGATGCGCACTAGTGTAAGTTCGTACTTTTTCACGAAATTTTAATTTTCGTCAGATTTTTGAAAAAACGTAAGTGTGGTTCCGCGTCCTCTCCGCATTGCGGAAGGGGCGTGGAAACCTCATTGTTTTAAGCTCACTTTGAAAAAATTAATTCTCGTTTTTCAGCGTTAACGCCGAGTCGAAACCATTTTTCGACTCACTTTACATCCCGTCTCAAATTTTTCATCAGAACTTGGGAAGACACGTTGTGTGCACGATAAATTTTAGAGGCATTTTAGTAATTTCACGGGGTGTTACAAATATATGCACTTATGAACTAAGAATATCAACAATAATAAATTTTAAAGAAAAACTATAAAATAAAGTTAGAATGATAAAACATGTTTCACAAATTTGATAAGATGTATAACAGTATCGAAATAGTGTTAAGTTTCTTCAAGGACTTCTTGAAATTTTGAAGAAATACGAAAAATTGATCTGCAGTAGTTTTCTTGAAGCCTTGCTCTCGTATTGTCTTGGTGCTTGTTTCAAGCCATATAAACTTTTCTTGAAATTTTGAAAAAATGCTAAAAAGTAATTCTTTTGTAACTTGTAGCAGTAGTAAAACAAAAGTTTTGTAGGAGAGAGTATAAAAATAATAAAACTGAGAATAAAAAAATGAGTACAAGGTAAATAATAATATAAAATCAAATTAATAATTATTAGGAGATATTTAAGGAAGCACAATTTCTCACATACGAAAGTTATTTAAAAAATTATTCTATTTTTTCATTCTTGACTAGAGGTATTATGTTCAAGTCTTGAATTTTTTTTTTTAAAAAAACTTGGTCTACAAAATGCAAATATATCTAATGTACCATCAACAACCTAAAACTTAGAAAAATATATAGAGTAAGTTTAAAGAATAATTTTTATGCAGTTGGTGGAGGTAAGCTACACGAGTGAGTAAGACAATGACAATGATTCTACCATAATTAATTGTGGTCCATCAATGTTTTAGATTTTTAAATAAAGTGATTTGATGTTACATTAGTACGGATAGGGACTAATCATCCTTTAAACTGTCATTCTAGGACAAAATTGGAACCTAATTACACTGTGCTCATTAAGAGGTAAATGATGAAAAGAAAAAGTATAACCAAGAACAACTGGTTCACACTATTTTTACAAACCAACAGAAATCTTAAGTTGGTTCTTATTAGTATGATAAATAAGAAAACTATTCTATTTGTATTGACAGATTTAGCATATATGATAAATCGCCTTCTGTGATGAGCTTTTTGTTGATGTATATGGATCTTATTAATAAATTAAAAATATTAAGTGCATATGTTAGTGAGTATAAATTGTGGTAGAAATGATTATTAGTTATTGTAACTTATATGATTATTAGTTCTTGTAACTCTTATGGTCATTAGTTTCTTGTGACTCATATGACCAATAGTATTTTATAACTCATGTAACCACGACACTATGTTCTACCCCATTGTGGCTTGTAAATCATGTAACCTCCAAGACATAATTCTTCCATTCATTTACCTACATTGTTATCCACTTTATTCTTATTCAAGACAAGGAAGAATTCTATTAACTTATAAATAGTGGTGGTTTTACTTTGCTCTAAAAAGAAGTACACAACAAAAATGAGAAGTATGAAAGATATTGTAGTGTGTAGTGAAGTGTCCAATGGTGAAAGAGAGAATTGAGACAAAAAATATTGTAAGTCTTCAACTATGTTCACTGTACAAAAGAGAGTAATTATATATTGAAGGAAGGTATTTTTGTGTGGAACTTTGTACTCTTCAACTAATTCAGAGTTGTTTGAGTCATACAACGTTGTTGGGCTGTTGTATCCTGGAGGGGACAAGTCAAGTATATTATTGCTGGATCGGTATAAATTATGCCACAGTAGGATTGAATCTCCTTAACACTTTATTTGGATGGTTGTTATGTATTGTTTCATAATGTATTTTATCGTATCGTGCTGCAATGTTTCAATGACTATAATATTTGGATAGATTGTATTGTTCTCTGTCGTTACGTAATGTCATTCATCCATAATTTGAATAATCAACCTACAAGGAAAAGAATTGTAGGGTATATGGTAGATACCATGAAAAGATATGGTAAATAATAAAGTAGAATTATTAAATAAATAAATAAATAAAGTTTAAAAAAATGAGAAGAAGATATCAAAGTAACGATGCAACCATACCAAATTGGTTGTTACACAAAATGTGTCTTTTCATCATTACCTAACGATGAAATTAAACGATATAATAAAATAAAATTTAAGTAACAATCAAAACAAACATTTTATTTTAAGAAACAGTACAATCATCCAAAAGAGAGCAAAAAAATGAATTTTTGTGCCATTATCTTAAATCTAAATGACAAGTGGAAATCACATAGACACATCAATCCTATATTCCTGATTACCCACACTAAGAGTATGTAGAGCTTTATCAATAACAAATGTACCATCTTCAGTGGCCCTAGCGAAATGCTCACAAGGATTAACCTCAAATGTAACTTGCTGTTCATCATGTGCAAATCCGTATGTATACACAACTTGGGCTCCTATCAATGTATTTGTTGGACGCTCATCCCATCTATAAGGGTGGCTTTCAAACAACAGTACGGGGTGCTCGCCGTCCATTTCTCCCTGTTTTTCCACACCAACTTTAACTGTGAACCTTGCTTGCTCACATACTTCTGGTCCAATGTCGGATACACTAATGTTCGCAGCAACCTACTTAA